>JAVQJS010017906.1:0-12870 GCA_036024795.1 Galaxias rostratus | reverse complement strand
GGGGAGTCCCATCCATCTCTTATCTTCATTGGAACCCAAAAACATACATTAGAGTTTGATTTCCACCCTTTATGTTCAATAGCACCACACTTATGCATTTTATAATTGTCTTCCGACGTGAAGATCAGATTCCAGACTATCTTACTAACTAAGGAATATTGTGAAGTAGGGAATGTAGTCTGTCTGGGCCTTTAAGAAAGTGTTGTCATGAAATCTGAGACCAACCATGCCCCAGTGTTTCATAAGCCTAATACCATTCCAGAGAATTGCATGTACATGACAGAAGTTCTCTATAGATAAACTGAATCATAAAAATCGTTTTGGCAAAAACAACAATATCGAACCCTTAAAATTAAACTTTGTATTACAATTCTGTTGTCTTAAATAGTTAATTTAGATTAGAGCAATACCTTAAAACGATTTCTTTAGCCAAATGGCCCACTTTCTGTCCACCAGAGTTCTTGTCTATTTTGGGGTTAGTTGCTCAGTGTCATGGTAGTGTAGAGGGGAGGGCAAGCAGTTCTGTTTCTGTGGATTGTGAGGTCCCTCTATCCTCATTATAAACATTATGCTACAGGAACAACAATTGAACTCTTGTACATGACATTTTACTGCCTTTTTGGCCAAAGACTAAAGGAATTACAGAGTTGACAAACTTGGCTGTCTAGACGATGAGAGACAAAGGCATTGTAAGTAACTATTAAGTAGTCTTAATCATTAAACGGTTAACTGATTATAGAGTACTTCATTTGATTTTAAAACAGTATCTTTCATATTTTCTTCCTACCTGGATTAAACTTTAACCTGAAAGCACTTTGTAATGTCTATGGGAGAACAAAAAATACTATACTATATAATATAATACATACATTTTGTCTGAGACTGGGCATGACCCCCGCAAATATGAAACAGTGACAAATTGCTGTTTGGCCCAAGGAACTGCGTCACTGAATCAAATTGTTTGAACGTCAGTTGAAAAATATTTAATTTGGGTATTTTAAAAATAACTCCTGTTGCATATATTCAATACAACAAACTGACAAATTGCTTGCCAAAAGAATGTGCGACATGGTGTCTGGTTTTTTATTAAATCAGATTTTCTATTTTCTTTCATGCATATTTAATGCATTACCCTATCTTGCCATTACTTTCAGCCCTTTTATCATTCAATGATAACCAAAATACATAGAAATACAGAGTAAACTGTAAGATTATATAATGGTATATGTAGTAAACATCAACATTGACAGCAGAGAACATTTCAGAGATCTATAGAGAAACCATTCCCCCGTGTGCAATTCAAAGTCAGTTTCTTCATTTGTAAAGGAAATTTGGCATGGGAGTTGACATGGGGGTCTGCCAATCTAGTCTACATGTATTTATAGACTAGAGATGTCTTGTGAGGGGTACTGCAGGAGTTTGTTGTACCTGGGCAGTTGCTACGAGCCATTCAATCCCTATACAACCGGAGTGAGAGTAATATACTCGGCACAAAGTCAAATATATTATCAGTATATGTTGGACTCCACCAGGGCTGCCCCTTGTCACCGGTCCTGTTTGTGAGTTTCATGGATAGAATCCCAAAGTGTAGCCAGGTGGAGATGTGTCCAGTTTATGGACCTCAGAATTTCTTCTGTGCTTTAAGCAGTTGATGTAGTTCTGTTGATTTCATTAGACTGTGACCTTCAGCATGCACTGGATGCGGTTTGCAGCTGAGTGTGTAGCGGTTGGGATGAGAGTCAGCAGCTTCAAATCTGAGGCCATGGTCCTCTACCTAAAAACGGTGGTGTGCTCACTCCGGGTTAGGAGTGAGTTGTTGCCTCAAGCGACAAAGATGAACCTCGAGTTCTTGGTCAGGGAAAAATGGAGTGTGAGATTGAAAGGCGGATAGGTGCAGCATCAGCAGTAATGTAGCAAGAAAGTAATGTTGTACCGGACCATCATGGTGAAGAAGGAGATGAGCCGAAAGGCAAAACTAGAAATTTACCATTCGGTCTACTTTCCAACCCTCACCCATGGCCATGAGCTTTGGGCATTAACCGTAAGAATAAGATCGAGAGTACAAGCGACTAAAATATGATTACCTCGTAGGGTGGCTGGGCTCAGCTATAGTGATAGGGTAAAGAGCTCCGTCATCCGGAGGGAGCTCGGAGTAGAGCCGCTGCTCCTTCCCGTCAAAAAGAGCCAGATGAGGTGGCACGGGTATCTGAATAGGGTACTCTCCAAAGGGGCAATGTAGATCTATTGGTGTACAATGCAGACGGTCTTTTAACAAACAAAATTTAAAACTTCACTGAAAAACTGAAAACAGGTTTGAGAAAGACAACATTTTGAATTGTGACTGTGTCTAGTTAATTTAACAATCATGAAGACTAAATAGTAACATAATCTACGTTTACACTTCACACATTTCTTTTTTGCCTTTTCAGAGAATAAGACACTGCATTCATAAGTAATCTTGCCATCTGTTGCCTGCCAACACATTTTTAGACACAATTTTCTGCTTAGTATTGGTATCTTGCACATGACAATTGAGATATATGGATCTACGAGCCAAACATGGGCTGGTGCTGCTGGACCAGCTGAGGATGATGAGGGACGCAGATAAGATGACAGATGTGGTGCTGGTTGCTGAGGGAATCAGCTTTCCATGCCATCGGATTGTCCTGTCTGCTTTCAGCCCCTACTTCCGTGTCATGTTTACCTGTGGCCTGCGTGAGTGCAACAACAGAGAGGTTTTCCTACGTGACACCCCTGCTGAGAGCTTGGCCTTGCTCTTGAACTACATGTATTGCTCGGATCTGCCACTAACCAATGCCAATGTGCAAGGAGTCTCCATAGCAGCCTTCCTCCTGCAAATGGACGATGTCTTTGCCCGCTGCCAGCTTCATATGAATGAAAATATGGACACCTCTAATTGTCTCGGGGTGTACTACTATGCTCGTGGCCTGGGGGCAGAGCAGCTGGCAGACCAAGCACAGCGGTTCCTACAGCAGCACTTTGTTCAAGTTTGCAAGAATGATGAGGTTCTGGAGTTGGAGGCCCATCAGCTGAGAAAGCTCCTGAGCTCTGATGATCTCAACATATCACATGAGGAGACCATCCTGGATGTGGTCCTACACTGGGTCAATTACGACATGGGTGGGGAAGGTCGTCGCCGGCATCTACCAGAGCTCCTGAGGAAGGTTCGCCTCCCATTGGTAAGTCCTAACTACCTGAGGGAGGTGAAGAAGAGAAATATAGCCCTGCTGGAAGACGCAGAGTGCCTGGACATACTGGAGGAGGCTCTGCAGGTCACGGCAATGCATCCTTCATCTACACCCCGTCGTTTAAAACTCCGCTATGGTATGGAGACCACAGATCTGCTGCTCTGTATCGGGAATGACGATGGGGGCATTAGGTCGCGCTATGGCAATTATGCTGACCGTAGCTTTTGCTATGCCCCTTCCACTGGTCGCACCCACTACATCACTTCCCCTCGCTATGGAGAGGCCATGGGACACGTTGGTGCTGGCGTCGTCACAGATGAAAATGAAATCATCTTATCTGGAGAGGCGAATGTGCGTACACAGGCTAGAAATAGAAATCAAAAAGTGGAGATTTTCAGGTAATTTACATTTAAAGATGTAATAAACTATATAATGCTCTTCAGCTGAAACTAACAGTGACACAGTAATTATTCATTTTATTTGGTTACCAGGTATAAGGTGGAGGCACAAGGTAGCTGGGAGCATCTGAGCTCAGCAGAGTACCGTGACTGCTACGCTCTGGGGGTATTGGGTGACACGCTGTATCTGCTGGGTGGCCAGATGAAGCTGAAGAGCCAGTTTCTGATCACAAACTCTGTGGAGCGCTGGTCCATTAAGGGCGGGCCCTGGCGCAGCGCCGCCCCGTTACCTTTACCTTTGGCCTATCATAGCGTGGTCAGGATAAAAGATCGTCTCTATGTACTAGGTGGTTGGACCCCACAGGTAAAGTAACAATACTAATATTAGAAGATCTAGGTTTTCAATAGGAACAACTTTTGCAAATCCTTTTGTGATTTTAGTTATCAAGATCATTATTCATTTGATAGATAAACCGAACTAACAGAGCCATTGGTGGTCTGTGAATCTTCCTAGACCGCTGACAATGCACCTGTTTTTCCTATCGCTGATAGTTGTACCGGATGGATGATGAGCCTGACCGCCTGAGTAACCGCCTTTTGGAGTATGACCCAGAGACCAATAAGTGGACAGAACTACGCTCTATGAAGTATTCAAAATTCCGCTGTGGGGTTGTAGCACTAAATGGTGAAATTTATGTACTTGGTAAGATAACAATGAAATTACTCAAAAGCCTTGCAATTCATGTAATTAGGAATAGCAGTCCAAAGCAGTCGTAGTGTATAACCACCTATTTATTTGTTGCAATTGCTTATGATTACTTAGGTGGCATAGGGTGTGACGGGGTGGATCGAGGGCAGTCCCGCCATTGCCTTGATGCTGTTGAAATTTACAACCCTGAAGGAGACTTCTGGAGGGATGGCCCAACTTTGCCCTCTCCCCAACTTTCATTGCACACTAATGCCTCAAATGTCGGAGTCGTCGGAGGCAAGATATTTGTGTGTGGCTACTACAAAGGAGCAGGTAGCAAAATACATATTCAGATAAATAATTTCAAAAATAATTTATCAAACATGTATTACCAAACTATTTTAACTTTCATTCCCAAAAACTGTGAAGATCGCCATGACAACATCACAAAGGACATTTTGGAACTGGACCCGTTGGAAAATAGATGGACTGTAGTTGCCCGGCAAGTCTTAATGCATGATAGATATGATGTCTGCTTAGTGGCAAATCTCAACCCTCGGGGACTCCTGTCTCCACCCGCAGACCTGGTGAAAGAGTGACACTTCAATATGTCCAGGGAGGCATGACAGCTGAGGGGAAATTTTAAAGCACTTGTCAATGAAGCAGAATTATTTCACGCTAAACCTGGTGAAATCTGTTGTTTCCATAAAATGTAGTTAAGCCCCACACTTGAGAGTGGCAGTGCACAGGAAAATGTTATGTGCTAGAATTTTGCTTGTACATTTTATACACTTAGATATATATATTTAGAAGGCTGGTTGGATGTTGTTGTTGCTTGTAAATACTTTCGTATTCCGATTTTTTGGGCAGTTTTAAAACTGGTAGGCCGTGAACAGTACACACTGTGGAGATGAAAAGCATTTTCTCCAGTTGCCTTTTTTTGGTGTTTTGTTAAATGTAGGAGATTATGTTGCAAGTCAGCAGTTATGTCATTGTAATGTTGGACACCATTGCATAAAACCACTATAAAAAAACTGATCTAATTTTAAATCCGTTTGTTCAAGGGAAATTAAATGTAATGCACTTGTTTTTGGAACACATTTAACAGCAACTCAAATTTAATTGCTTGACATAATTGGTTCCAAATGTACTTAAAATTGTGCCATTTGATGTTTCATAACTAACCTTTCTAACTTGTCAGATGAGTCCTTTGTAACAACAATTTGATAAACAATACACAAAATAAAGGCATTTATTGTTTCTAATGAAGTCAAGTTCAACAATCAAAATTAACAGATTTCAGTGATGTATTTTAAAGTCATACGTTTCCATCTTTCTCTCTTTTTTTCGAACTAGAATGGAAAACGCTGACCACAATTGAGTGAAGGATAGTTCTGAAAGGAGCCTTGCTCCTCCTTTACGCATAACTATTCAGAATCACAGTTTATGTCAAACAATTGCCAGATTCCTCTGGTTCTCTCCGTTGCTCCAGCCTTAGGCTCTACTGGCACTTTCTCCCAAAGGTGGTTCTCAATCCCTGTGATGCACACTGAACTGTCACTGTCCTGGGACCACGAGCTGAAAGGGTTTAAGCATCCTCCTGTGTGTACATTCAAGTTTGACTCAATCTTTTGTTGTTTGAATGGTTCAGACCTCCGCCCCTGAACTTTGTTCAGTTCTTTTTTCTCTTTCAGAGGAGATCCAGTAATATCTTCCTTTTTAATTTGATTGGTTAGGATTTGTCCATTCTCGTCCCTAATTCTGTCTTTGCACTTCCCACGTTGTGGTGCCGATTGTCTTCTTTTGCCACGCAGCGGCTGTTTCTTGAAACTTTTCTGACTTAACTTTTGTTCTGATATGAAGCTCTTGGCTTTGGAGTCCATGGCTAGGTCCGCAGACTTGTACTCGGCCTGTCCATTTTGATGTTGGTAAAATAACTTCTGTGCCAGATCTGGAGAAGTCTGCACTGTGCTGTCTGTCATCACAGGTTCAGTTGAGGCCTTAGAGACCAAAGTGCTCATAAGGGACAGCACTCTTTCAAGCGTGTTGTGTTCTTTGCACTGCCCTTGTCTCAAGGCCTCTAGGTTTGTTTGCAAGTCACGAACATGGAAGCCGAACTCTGTAGTATTCAGTCCTGTCTGTAACAGGTTAACAGTAGTTACTACAACAAAACATTACAGACAAAAATAAATCACTTATTTGGCCATAGACTTCAAAATAAGGCTGCCTTTGCCATTCATACATTTAACAATCTTGATAGGACAATTCACAATTCCCTCTGCCTTAGCATCCAATATAGATACTCTCTAATGAGTATTAAATGCATAGCTATCCTGTTACTTTCACCTATTTAGGTTAACCAAAAAAACTTTGTAAAAATAGGTCAAATGGCAAAGAACTTTGCAGTAAAACATTAAAAATACCAGCAATATAAATTGTCAAACTATAGAATCTATATAGCAGAGATAATTAGTGTTAACTATGAATTATCATCACCTTGGCCACTCGCTCATCAACTTTATCCAGCATAGTCTCAAACTGCAGAGCAATTCCATCCTGAAGAGTTGAAAGACTTTGCTGCACTGGTATAAAATAAAATGCAGTCATTTTAGTTTGCACCATAGCAGTGGTATAAACTCTCCTTAAAAAAATGTATGGACAATCAAAGGGACCAGTCACTGGCCATATGACATCACACCAGAGACAGACATCAAACGATTTGAACCATCGAAGCCACAAATGTAAAAAAAAGGTTTTTTAAAATCACACTTTTAATTTATAACGACACAAACAAACAATGTGACTTACAAGTCTTTCCAAAATTCTCTAATCCTTCTGATAGGACAGATTTGAATACCATAGTGTTATTCTCAGTGGCATTTATTGACATCTTAATCTGAAACACATGAGCAAAGGTGTCCATACAGTTATTTTAAAGTGAAAGCTAAATACATAACTACAAATTAGCCTTAAGAAATATCAAAAACTACCCAACTTACATGGTTTAGACTTTCATGAAAATGATGGAGTTCTTTTGCCAAAACTTCACTGATAAAAAAAGACAATACATTTAATGTATTTCAGCATTAAATATTCTCAACGGATCTGACTGAATTTCTCATTTAAATTCCTGACAACAGCCCACCTTTCACCCTTTTCTTTAGCCTTCCTTCTGTCTTCTTCAAACCTATGAATTATGCCCATAGTATTGCCACTCGTGACATTTGTCACCACCCTGCTTTTGTCTCTGTTGTCTCCAGCCAACAGTAATGGTTTGGTGTGGTAATTGTTTAGAAACTTGGAATCACTTGTCTTAACAGCAAAAGATATCATACATATAACAATAAAGAAATGTCCAATTTGTTTATTTGTTTATACAATTACTTTCCAATGAACAGATTTTGGATACAGGGATCTAAAACTAATGGAATTAATAATGTCCAAAACAATCTGGAAATACAATACCTCCTGTGAGCTTTGTTGGGATGTTCTGGAGGAATAGCTTATATCTTGCGACATCCCCTGAGAGTTCTCGGGCCAAAATTGGGAGCCAAACACATACTGAGAATCAGTCAGGCTGGAGTAGTCACTGGTGGACCCATTTCTGTTGTTAGCCTTAGCTCCACTGTATTTGTAGGAAGAAATGTAATGTGATGAAAAAGTCTCAATCTAAAATCTAAAATTTGCCTTGCATGTATACAATTATCCAGTTTAGCGTATCAACTGAATGTAATAACACACACACACACACACATATACATTTTAAAAAAAAATAAACTAGCACGAAGTAACTGGTTTCCCATAAAGGGATGTCTAGTTCTAGACTAAATCTGCTGTTTACTACAGTAAAACAGACACACTTACCTGTTTACAGTCGGAATGCTCAAGATCTCCTTAATATTCCACATATTAGGGTTCATTGTAGTACCCTGGATTGACAGAAAATTTTATTTCCAAATAAGTATTCACTATATAAATAAACTAAAGCTGTCAATAACTTGAATCAAGTTTATATTTGATGTAATGAGTTGGCTATCGACTTTTTAACTAGAAAGTTAAATTTGTTAAATTCTCTTAATTTTCATTTTTAACCACTGACATTTTTAAGATTTGTAAACTTCCACCTTAAATTAACCAATGTTTCTGCCCATTATATTAATCTATTTGGCTAAAAAGTAAGTGCTGCTAGTTACTTACTTTGTAAACAGGTGGCTTGATTCAGAAACCTCAGGTTAGCTTAATAAACAAATTCCACAGAAAGCTAAGCGGTTGTTTTTAGTAAATGTAGTACAATGCTAATGATTCCGTTTTCTAGCTTTTGTATGAAAAGTGTACCTTAGACTTTCTACTGGAGTTTTTGGTGAATTCGCTAGTTAGCAAACACCTTTGGGAAAATGACCGTTGAAATACAAACGACACTAACCACAAGTGGGTGCACGGTGTACTCGTGCATTACTGAAGCTGCAGAGGTACAATTGCTAAAAACCAGTTAATTCGCGGGCTCTTTTGACGTCACATCCAAAGGGCCTTGTTTTTTTGAATGGAAAATACTTTATTTACTGCAAAATTATTTTCATTCTTTATAAATATTGGTCATGACTCATGGAACCGCTGATAAACTGTTCTCATAAACAGTTGCATGTTCGTTTTCTACCCAAACCCAGGGGATGTATTCTCCAGGAAGAGGTAACATACACAATTGCCCAAATATGCCCCTGCAGTGCTTCTGCATATTTCAGATTAATTGTAAATTGTGAAATGATCTGGTTGGAAGATTTTTATTATAGATGTTTAACATTGGTTCTGAAAGTACTATATCGATATAGATGTACTATTTTTATTATGGTTATTATTTGCGCCAAACAGTGTCAACATTTGAACAGCAATAATGAAAAGATCTCTTGAATAGGCCTACATATTTATTTCATAATAGGCTGGACAAGGGTCCGTTCTGTTTAACATTCAGGTGCACTACATTTGTGTCTACGTATAAACTTCTAAAACATGTTACATTATCAAGGTGTTAATCACTACTGGAAAGTAGCGTTCCCATTTACAAAGGGACTTTATTGGTGCTTTATTTTGGTAACCCGGAACCTCTGTTGTGGTTGAACAAAGAACTTTAACCAAACAACTATTTCACTGTTGATACATTGTTCCTATTTGTTAAAAAAATTTTTTTAAGAAAATGCTTTTTCTCGTAATAAAACGCAAACATTGCTAAAACCTAACAAAGTGTCTGATGCAGTTCTGACATAAGGGTCTTTACATGTTGACGGAACATAAGACCTTTACAGGCTCGCGTATTGGTGTAGAAATTTGAATTGATCTCCACGACGCTTTACTTTGACAGGGTCTGACGGGAGTACGGTCTATTAATGCAAATAATATAGAAACGTTAACATTATTCTCTCTTTCAATGCTGACACAATTAACGATTAGCTTTTCATGATTCCGCTTATATCTGTTCGGGTTGGATTGATGCAAAAGAGATGTCAAGCAAATGGGACTGATGTCAGATTTTACATTACTCAAAAAGAATTGTTGGATGAAAAGTTTATTTGGACAATCTACTGGACAGATGAAAAGATACATTAGAAGCTCATATAGTGGTCAGTTTAGGATCTATAACAACATATATAAGCTGTCTAACGTAATATTATGACATGATAAATAGGTTATTTTTAAGTTGTCGAATTTATAAAAACTTGATTTTAAAGACCATTTGCGGCGGCAGACCGTGCGGGCACTTTTTTGAGTTAATTCTGCTATGTAATTTTCGCATTTTCGTCTACTTCAAAAGAATGTGTAGAAACCCCAGATTATAATATTACAATATACCGTAATTAATCAAATTAATATGTTCACTCATTCTGACACGTATACGATAAAGTTACTTTCAAGATGGCGAATTTATTGAAATTGGGACCAAGCTAATTGGCGTTATCAGTCGAAAACCCGTTCCGAATGTTTACATTTTGGGGTCCTCGAATACTACCATCTAATTGGTTATGAACCAGACCTATCCTGCGATTTGCCTGAACATGCCAAACAGACTGCCTATTAAAATATACGTTTGTGAAAAGAAATGATGAACTAGGAGCTGCCAAACAAATTACTATTCTTTATGGTTATTTAATGTCAGACATAACAAATGGTTAACTCTATCGATGTAGATTAATTAATACTATAAACGCGTTCAGCGTTCGGCTACAAAGTGTGTGTTCAAAACAACACAAAACAATATGTATTGTATATTATACACTCATATGTGTTGTAATGCTTTGTGCATGTTTTATGACGCAGAGTTTGATATGTCCCAACGGTTAAATTTTGTCTTCAAATTATTAAAAATCAGATTTGGATCGTAACCGGAAGTATCACCGACGCGGTTTGCTGACCGAACGGAACACTGAATTGAAATAAATCAGGGACAATTACGTTAACAAAACTTCGGATATTTGTGGCCGTGGGGTCATAACTAGATTTTACCATTTAAATCGGATCCGCTGCCTGTCTGGTAAGGTGAACTAAAGCAACGCTGATTTCTGGACAGGAAAGTGCCGATACTATACACAATGTATGATAGCTGACATAATCATTCATAGTGCAGGCAGTGGTAGCTAGATATGTACACACGGCCTGGCTTGATGTTTTGCTTGCTAGTTCCTACTTCCAAATATCAAGCAAAACTATTAACTGGCTAGGTCAATCGATTGTGGGAGATAACATTGCATTACACAACATAAACGTTTAGGGTTCAAAATAGTTTAGCTTGTTGCTGGTTTCTGCTAATAGTAACTCACCAAACATGCCCAGCCAGCTGAACATGATGACTTCTGGCTTTGGTCGTGTCATGATCGTTAATGGTACCCTATTTGTCTATGGCTTTTTCAGCGACTCATGTTAAATTGTTGTTTTGCAATCTAGGATTGGTGATTTCTGAGGATTATTCCATAATGTTAAATTATTTTGGCTTTAACAATGAATTTATTTTCTAGGTCTGTTGTCATTATGGCTTTGTCATTGCCTATGGTCTTGGCAACAACAGTTTTTCTCATTAAATCCGAAGCACCCATAACAAAGGTACCTATATTTGGAAACTTAGATATTAAGTAATTTTGATGGTGTGATATCAGTTAACTTTATATTCATTCATATTGTATGCACAGGCTCTTCACCAAAATGCATTTGACTGCTGTGGAGAAAGACAGAAAGGGAACACGTCATGTTTAAATAACACTCACTGCGAGACAGGTATGCAGGTAGACAAAAACTAAGTTGCACTTGCACTGTACAAACTTGATAGCAGTGCATTTGCTTTGTCATACAATTTCTCTGCCTGTGTGGCTACACATCCAGGACTCTAAACTTAATATCTGACCGTATTGCCTGGAATTTGTGATTGATAAAGGCTTAGCCTTTCCATATTCCTTTTCAGGATGTTATCTACACGTTCTTGAGAACAGCACTACTATTTGCATACAGTGTGATTCTGCTACTGTAGATTTGGAAAACTTCACATTCTGCAACAACAGTACGTATGATGCTAAATGTCCCTCTAAAAGCACTTGATGTTATGAAATTACATTTTTATATAATCTGCTGAGTATAATTTTTTTTTGTACTCATTTTGATTTGTAATTTGTGGTAAATTTAAGAACTGGAGCATTCAATCGTTTCATGTGGTTAGAGCTTTGCACAAGATGTTCCCTTCTGATCCATCGCTTTATGTCCTCACTAGACTACACTGTGGAAAAGACTAATCGCACAACAATTACTACAGTTATTCCAATAATTGGTAAGACATTGTTAATTCACTAAATGTATAAACAACCTTTGACTACCCGTATTTACGATGTATTGTTGTCAAACTTCAGGTACCACATCCAATTACTTAGAACGGTCATATTAGAAGTGATGATTACAGTATAAATGCAAAAGGATCAAATATTTACAGTATATTAGTATTTGGTGTATTAAGTATAAATGTAATAAGAGACTGGGACCAAATTGTGTGCTTTTATCAAGTTTGTGGTTCTGCTCTGGTAAACTATAGACTAGACTAGTTGGATGGTTTGGCCTAATAGGCTAATTAGGAGAATCTGTTATTGTTATTTATATCCTTAAGTTGATGACTGCTCCTTTTGCTTCCTCTTTTGATGGTACTCTTTTTAATTGTGTCTTTTAATCAGGGGGTCCAGGTGTTGCAGCCTCACTCCTGCTTGGAACGCTGCTGATCAGCCTGCTTCTGATCCTCTCGGTTGCCTCATTTTTCTACCTCAAACGCTCCAATCGACTCCCGGGCGTCTTCTACCGTCGTAACAAGGGTAAGTTTTGCAATCAGCAAGTCGTTTATTTTAATGAACCATAGACTTAAACCTATTTTTCAACTTAGCATTGCTTTCAACAGATTAATGTAGGATACAGTAGAACTGTTTTTATTTGTTTTTAAAATCAGATCTTTAAAACATGTCTATACTAATACAAAGTTATTTATGAATATGAAGCAGGCAGTCAAAACCCAAGTCTAAGGCACCACAACTGTTGTTGTCGAGTAGAAGTTCAGCACGAA
>JAVQJS010017862.1:0-12778 GCA_036024795.1 Galaxias rostratus | reverse complement strand
TGTGTGTGTGTGTGTGTGTGTGTGTGTGTGTGTGTGTGTGTGTGTGTGTGTGTGTGTGTGTGTGTGTGTGTGTGTGTGTGTGTGTCTCTGAAATAAGTTTTAGGGTTGTGATCAGGGCTAGAAACTGTTAGAGGGATCTATCTAGGCCAACACACACATGGCATTGAGGAGTTTCCCGTTTGTTTTGAGGCAATGTTTTCCCATTGGGATCTTCCTGCGATTGTGTATTTTCTGCTCGCCTCTCTCTGTGTACGTGTGTGTGCATGTGAGAGCATGTGTGTGTGAGAGAGAGATTCGCTCTTCCCTGTTGCGAAGCACTTGTGTGCGTGCAGCGTGCGCACGTGTTTGTGACTCTAGGCGTGAATTACCACATGCAAGTTTAAGTCCGTCTCAGATGACCTTGTTCCAAAAGATTGCTCAATTAAACGTGGGGGTGTGCAGTGCCCGGCACTGCTGTTGTAAGAAGACCCCTGTCCGACGCCCCCACACGCCCCCATGCACATTCCCTGACCTCCGCCCCCGACCCATAAGCATTCCACCGAGGGCAGGGCTGAATGGAATCCAGGCGAATATTATGGTGGTGCCGTGACGCTGCTGGACCCACGCCCTGCTGGGAGGGGCGAGACATGCCTCAGTGAGATGTCCCGTCAGGCCCAGCAGGCAGGAACCGTTTAAAAAGCCTTAGAGAGTTCCTCTGCTGACCTCTGCTCAGCGCCACCTGTGGTAGTGCTGTGATCCTGTCCTTTCATTTCAAGCACTTTCTGCCCTTTAGGTGGGTGGGTGCTTGTGATATATCAAGGCTCTGTTAAGTGCAGTCAATATGTGACTTGGATGTTTGCCGAACACAGACTGACCTAAAACTAGTGCAGGTGGGATGTGGCCATTGCTGGCTTTGTAACTGACATGACTAGCAACATTCCTTTGATGTCATGTTATGGAGACAGTTTTTTTTCATATACGAGAGAGGAGGCACTGAAGACTTGACTTGAGCACTTGGAAGAAGAGGTGAAAGTTTACGAGAGTTTGTCATAGCCTCATAACAGTGCAATTTAAGTTAGTAATGCAATAATCCAAGCGATACAAATATTGGTTTGCTAAACAAATTCAGTACATCAACAGATGAAATTCTGATGTAACTAACGCCTGTCTGTCTTTAAAAACTATAATGGATTGTATTGTCGTTCATCCTCATTTTCACACGCTCTCGTTCCCTCTTTTAATCGAACTCTTTTCATCCGATTTCTTTCTGTTTCGTCATCCTCCTCCCCGTGTCATTTCCTCCCTCTTTTCCTTCTCTCACCCCTCTCATTATCTCCTGTCAACCCCCTCCCCCCCGCTCCTCTAGGGCTTGAACTGTGCGACCCGCCCAACCGTTTCATGGCGACCATGATCAGTGGCTTCTTTGCAGTGTGCGCCGAGCTGCTGTTGCCGGGCATCGCCGTGCTCTGCCGTGATTGGCCCGTGCTCCAGGCCGTGGCCACCTTGCCGCTGCTCCTGCTGCTCTCCTATTGGTGGTGAGTCGACTGACTGATTGAGTGGGTGGGTGAGAACAGAACAGTGTTTGCTGTCTTGTCTTTTTGTTAAATTTCCCATGAGATATTAACTAGACAATCTGGCTGACTCTTTGCTTAGCCTTTCACAGAACTATGTACATTATAGGATATATATATATATATATATATATATATATATATTTGTTTGCTCTAGAGAATCCAAATGTAATCAAATATAAATAGAATATTGTGTGTCATCTCAATTGAGAAAGGGTTTTTGGTTCCCTCAGCTGTGAGTCAGTGTTCCCTGAGTCACCTCGCTGGCAGCTGGCCACCAATCAGATCCCAGAGGTCAAGCGCAGCCTCCAGATCTTCTCCAAACGTAACGGAGTGTGTATGACGGACGAGATCTACCCAGCCGAGATCCTGCTCTCTGGTAAACTACAGGACGCGAGTGCACACACACATACACACACACACACACACACCAGCCCTAACTATCCTGTTCTCCAATGAAGGTCTATGAAATCATTTCCATCCTATTGTCTTCTACTATACTCGCGGAAGCATATTATCTGTGCCGATGAGGGACCGCGACACCGTCTAACAGTGTCCAGAGAATCACACGGCGGCTGTAACGTTCCAAATGGCTGCTGGGAATTTCATTAGAGGGAATTGGGGCACATTAAGGGCTACTGAAAGGCTTCATTTTGTGGTGTTAAGGAGCAGCAAATTGGCTGTACAGAAAGCAATGCCTTGTGGGTTGTGTGTACAGTATACGGTGGGAACAGAGGACCGGAAAGACCTTTCTGCTCGGTTCTCCATGACAGAAGTCACAGAATTATGCCACCTCTTGATTAGGGGTTTCATAAGGTCTCCCTTTGGTTTAGAAGGGGCCTGTTAAGTTATTGCCTCATGACAACAGTTTCCCTTACTCTGCATCTACTGATATTCGTGGAGGGTAATGGTGATTTAGGTTTCTCATTGAAAGTACAGAGCCGGCGTAGCCTGGTTAGGTAGCCAGCCGAGCACGCACATACAAACGGCCATTTGCATACACAAAGTGAGAGGTCAGCCTCTCGAGCTATGGCTGTCATTAGTCTCTCTTATTATACTTTTCTTTCTCCTTGTCTCTCTCTCTCTCTCTCTCTCTCTCTCTCTCTCTCTATCTCTCTCGTTGGCTCCCTGTAGATATAGATGAGGTGTACGGAGACGAGACCACACCTAAGTACCACTCTGTTCTGGAGCTGCGTCACACCCGGGTTATCTGGAGGAACTGCCTCATTCTCAGCTTCACCATGTGAGTTTGAGGCGCAGCTGCACAACAAACCAAACGCCCCTTTGAACAAAGGCTGGCTGGTGTGCATTTTAGATGGCCTTCATTAGTTTCTACTTCTTAAGGGGTGAAATTCACTTCCCACTTAGGATTGTTCTATATTAACCAGTGTCTTCGCTAAAAATACAACATAACAAAGGTTGATTTTCTAATAGCTGTAAGAAACCAAACCAGACAAATATTATTTTATATTATTCCTTGCATTTTACAGTTTCTGGCATGCTACTTTTTTGCCATATTTGGACTAAACTGGCAAAATATTCAATTTCATGAGTGTGGTTCACTGCGATGGACTGGCGATCTGTCCGGGATGTGCCCTGCCTCTCGCCCAAAGTCAGCTGGGATAGGCTCCAGCTCCCTGTGACCCTGCATAGGATAAGCGGTTCTGATAATGGATGGATGGAGTGTGGTTCAAACAGGAAGGGGCTCTTAGCCTGATGTCTAACCTCTCTCTCTCCCCAGGTTCATCGGGACAGGCATCCAGTACTGCTTCACCAGGAACTTGCACAGCTACTCCCACAACTTCTACTTCAGCTACTTTGTGCGCGTGCTGACAGGGGCGCTAGGCTGCATCTTCCTGTGTGTGACCGTCAACCGCTTCGGTCGCCGCGGCATCCTGCTCCTGTGCGCCATCATCACCGGACTGGCGTCGCTCCTGCTGCTGGCCCTCACCCAGTGTGAGTTTCCCTCAGGGTCGCAGACGTAGGATACCAAATAAGGCTCCAGGTTTTAAAAAGAGTGAAGCTGACGTTCAATGTCAGATTCCTTTTATGATCGGAGCTAATGGGAAGGACTGGAAAGTTGGGTATGCAGTTTTTTGTACCGGTTATCAGTTAAGTAAACTCACCGTTCCTTTGTTACAGCAAATACAAACCGTGTGTGCGTGTGCCGTGTGCGTGTGCCGTGTGTGTTTTGCGTGCGTGCGTGGGTGTGTGTGTGTTTGTGTGTGTGTTATCTCCCTCTATCAGACCTTCGTGGAGGTCTTGTCCTGGTTCTGTCCATTCTAGGACTCCTGTCCTCCCAGTCCTTGACTATGCTCAGTGCGTTCTTCGCTGGTGAAGTCATGCCAACTGTGGTCCGGTAAGCACAAACTGTAGCTAGAAGTAGCTTGCTAA
The DNA here is from genome assembly GCA_036024795.1 of Galaxias rostratus. Taxonomy (NCBI): domain Eukaryota; kingdom Metazoa; phylum Chordata; class Actinopteri; order Galaxiiformes; family Galaxiidae; genus Galaxias; species Galaxias rostratus. Next base: position 8,834 of record JAVQJS010017862.1, on the reverse strand, counting down.
AGTTAGCCATGTCGGTCTGATGTGCTTTTGTCTCTATATACTCTTTTCTTCAAGTAAGTGTGTTCTTGCTTTTTAGGGCTATTCAACATATTTAAATTTGAATATGAATGTGTATTCAGATTTGAAACTCAATGGTCCATTGGAAGCGTGACAATGAACCATTTATTCTTAAGAAAGCTCACTTTAGATTTTTGTACATTTTGTGAAAGTTTAGTTTGAGTCACATACTTCAATAAAGAATGGTCATTTATGGCTTGGTTCTTTATCCTTAACTCCTATGCTGTCAGATGAATAGCAATTATGTTCAATTACACGATTTCAAAGAGGAGCGTCGGCAATATAAATCATTTTAGTAAGAATGAACTTGTGGTTTTAACCATAGAATGAAGAAACGTGGTTAATCCTTTTCCTTCCACTTTCCCTCCTTCACCCATCGTGTGAACCCAGCGGGGGCTGCCTGGGTCTGGTGCTGGCGTCGGGCTGCGTGGGCATGGCCGCCTCCTCCCTGATGGAGCTGCAGAACAACGCCGGCTACTTCCTGCACCACGTGGTGTTCGCCTCCTTCGCCGTCCTCTCCGTGCTCTGCATCATGCTGCTGCCCGAGAGCAAGCGCAAGCCCCTGCCCGACTCCCTGAAGGAGGGCGAGAGCCAGCGGCGGCCGCCCCTCTTCCTGCTCCGGGGCGAGCGGGACAGCCTGCCTCTGCTCCGCACGCGCCACCGTCGCCTCTCCGAGTACAACCCCGACAACTACTCCCGCCTGATGTCGGCCACCAAGAAAATGCTGGCCACGGACACGCTGCCTTTCAAGATCGCTGTGCCTGCCCAGGGTTCCCTACTACAGCAAGGGGGCAGAGGAGGCGCACATGGGAGTTCGGGACAGGAGAACTGCCTGGCCAGGGAGGAGGTGTCCTAGCGTGGTTTCTCCTCTCGTTCTTTATCACACGCTCACCGTGACCTTCCGTTAAAGGCGTCCCCGCACGGCCCTTTTTCAACTGGATTTTGGTATTTTCTTTTGCCGTCATCCGTGGTTAACGCCATTGGATGGTCGATGTGAGTTAGTAGTTTGGCGTGTGGACACCCTGTTGGTCTTAATTCATGCGCACCGTACGCTGGCTATCAGACAGTGATACAGGCAGGATTGTTTCAATAGAGTAAATCATGGTGCCCTGAGGTTCTAGGTCTTTGCCAAGCTGTTGCTGTACCTTGAAGAAATGGCCTTCGGGCATATCTGATTTGTCTTGGAGGTGTTGCGTGATGTGAATGTATGTTTGGTGCTTGAGAACTCTGTTTGTCCAGAGTGTTTCTTTTGATTGTTTTGCTGTGGTATTTACTGAACGATAATATCTTGTTCCACACGAAATGCTGAGCAGGAGCAAAGAGTGTTTTTTTAGATAGTCCTGTGTGTGTGTGTGGGGGGGGGGGGGTAGGGGGGATAACCACTGGAGCCTGCTGGTCACTTGAGCAGCCATGCCTGTCCAATTAGTGGGAGGGTCATGCTTTTCATTAACACTGACCGCCTGCTTTCTGACTGGCCCTTGGGCCAGTAAATGTTTGACTGAATGACTGTTTGTGTCACGACTCAGTGCTGCATGATAGATCAGTGTTGCTCTGTAGAGTGACATGCCTAACATTGCATTGGATTAGATGGACTGACTTCTTTGGAAGGAAACAAGGGCACTGCCACACTGCACCAGTCAATTTCTATGGAATCTTTTTTTGTGGGCGTCCACTGGCCAAACTCTGGTCAGCCAAGGTCAACTGAATTAGTGTGATGAAATTATAATCATATTTCCTGATTGAGTGGTAATATTATGACTTTTGACATGACGGAGATGTGATATTTTGTCTCGCAACTTGATGTTGATGAAGACTGTGGATCGTTGGCTTAAGTGATGAGTTTCGTCAAGGAGAGCTAATAACCGGGGACCAGCTGCTTGTGAGAGACATTTTGTTTAAACTGCCTCTCTTTTTCTGAATTCAGTCCCAAGACTTGCCTCGTGACATTTCTGAGACACTCTGTAAGGTGTGGTCACCTGGGGCTAATTTTAAAATTTAAACTGAATTTTTTGATCACTATGTGGTGAAAAGAGGATTGTTTTTGTTTGAATGCTGAAACCACTATTACCACTTGCTTAGACCAATCTTTTCATTTTATTTAAAAAAAATTGTGTTTTTTTATAACCATTGGAACTGATATTTACTGTGTCGTTTTGAAGAAAGATGTTTGTTTCACTGTATTTTCTACTATCCATTGTACATGCAAATTAAATGAAGGAAAAAAATCAATGCTTTCGATGTCATGAGTGCATGTAAGGGAAACCAATGCTAGGGCCGTGTAAGGGAATTCCAATTCTCCTTTAACCTCAAGGAGGCGCTGTTGCCTAATTTCTAAATTGGATACTTGCATAAGCAAACGGCAAGGCGGTGAGAAAAATAATGGTACTTTTTTTGTTTGTTGCATAAACCAAAACGTGCCCCTCTCTCTGCCCATGGGTATTAAAAAAAAAACCTTTTTTAATTGCCAGGTAGAAACTTGCATTTAGAAAACAACTTAGCTCTTGCTAGTTGGCATTTTCACAGGCATCGGCTGAACAGCACAATTTTCCTCAGGGAAAGCATTGATATATCACTGTCAGGTTTTGCTTCTCCTCGTAGACAATTCTTTTTTTGTAAGTAATTGGGAGACTTCACAGGACGAATGGTGTGGGATTATGCCTGGAGTGTCTCTGACGTGTCCAGTTGTTGAAATATTTAATACTGTGTTTACTGAACAATACCCAGATTGTTTTTGTATATGTGAGTGGTTTTGTTTTATCAATGTCTGCATGTCTTTTTTTCCCTATCAGTCTCTGTGTGTTGGATATTGTCTGATGATAGCTGGTGTTTGATGATTCAGTGTTCAATTAAACACACTAACTCAGCCTAACGTTGCAAGTGCGTAATCGTCTTTGTTCCCGATGTTGCGTAGGAACCTCGTTTTGTTGAGCAGTGGATGGCGTCACGCCAGATGCCTCCACTTCAGCTCCTCAGATGTCCCAGTGCATCTCAGTTTTCAGGAGGAATGTCTTTTTGTCTGCACCGGAGAACACACCGCTGGGTGTCAGATCAGGACTTAGGATCACCAGAGCTGTGTTTTTTTGGCCGGATCAACGAGCCGACACTGTGATGTAGCTTTGTTGTCCCTCGTCCACTTGCGAGTACAGGTAAAAGACAATCAGACGAGGGCTATGGCTGGGACAAAAATGAAAAGAGGCAGTCTATTTCACGCAAAATAAGGATGCCATCATAAATTAAAAACAAATAATAACAGCTGGGACAAAATTGAAGTAATTTGAATTACTATTGGCCAGGAGCGGTGTACATAAATGTGGATGGCAGGTATAGGTTGGCACTAGAATGTGGGAATACAGTAAAGTAAGGTGTCCTTTAGCAATCCTGTGGGGGAATGGATCCGCTGCGTTCATCCCGGCCCTGCACTCAGGACCAGTGGGCAGCCATAAATACAGAGCCCAGGGACCTACTCCAGTTTTTTGTCAGTGCCATGGTCAGGGCATTAAGAGGCATATTGTCTTAACATGTTTCTTAGCAGCGGGAGGAAACCAGAGCATTCGGCAGAAACTCCCAAATACACAGTAAGGGTTTGAGCCCAGGACCTTCATGCTGTGAGGCAGCAGTGTTGGCCACTGGGATTGCCTTGAGAAATAGGCGTTGTGCAGACCAGTGGCAGAGCTAGTAGGCTGAAATCTGGACAGTGGCAGAGCTCTGTAATTGCACACTAGACAGTGATAATATATTTTCCTGTAGCTGCAGAGTGGTTTGATTGTGTCCTTGTATATTGTCCATTCGTAATCCTTTTGGAATTATTATTCTTTTTGGAAACCCGCTGAAAAATTGTGTCCCACCTTAGGAATTTGTGTGCAAGTGACTACGTTTTTAATATTTGTAAAAACTAGAAAGTAAAAAATAATCAAGGTCTGATTTACTCTATTTGATTCTACCAGTGAAAAATGAAATACTGAATGTGGTGTTGCCTCTTTTGATCTACAAACCCATTTCCCCCACAGTGTCCCATAGCCACAGTCATTCTTAGACCACTGACTCCAGATCAGTCTAGCGCTAGTCCTCACCCCCTCCACCTCTCTCAGCACCCTGAGCAGATTGTTTCCCAGCACTGCCTTGACCTCGTCGTCGCCTCAGCCTCTCTCCAACAGCTCTGCCACCAGGGCAGCCACTTTGGACACTTCCTCCAAACCCTTTGATATCCTGAGAGGACAGGAGGCCCGGCATGAGGACAAGAGGCGTGTGTGTGTGTGTGTGCGTGTGTGTGTGTGCGTGCGTGTGTGTGTGTATTTGTGTTTTTAAGAGAGACTTTCAGTCCCCTATTCTGAATTATTTCTGGTTCTGGTCTATAGAAAGAACTGTATTGCCAGAAAATAACCTTTTTAAAGGGGAAATCCCGACCAAGATAGAATCTTACATTCTGCAGAATGCATAAGAAGCAGAAGTAGTATATTTGCGTGTGTGTATGTGTGAGAGTGTGGGTAAGTGTGTACGTACATCTGAACACGTGCACCTTGACTGGTGCGCATGGTCGTGGACATTGTCGACCAACCTCTCCAACTGGAGACAGACCATTTGTGCCGCTGCAGCTCTTGACGCCGTGTCCACAAGCCTAGTGTCTACTCTGACGAGAGGGGAGTAAAAAGCACACACAGTTCTTTAGTGTGCCAGCTCCCTGTAAGTACCTTCACATCGGCATCACACAGAAGCACGGCTGTTTATCTACACCCAATAAGGTGGTAAGGCTGTGGGGGTATTGCTCAATAGTTTTACCCTAATGTACCATTGGATTGCCCTGCATCTCTAAAGCATTATGTGGGCACCTATGCTTTACTAAAGGTATTTAATGCTAGTTTACTTGACCACTTTTAAAGAGAATTTGCTGGCAGCATGCCATAACCAATAGGTTTGTTTTGATATGTGCACTGTCATTGTAAGTTGATGGAAAAGCTGGAAACAAGTTCCTCCACTGACAATGAAAGAAGAACTCGACACGTAGACCATGTCCGTCTGTTCCAGAATGTGTGATAGCATCTTTGTACACATGCTCTCAAAAAGAACACAGAAGAATGAGAAAAAAAGAGATTAAAAGGGGAAACTTATGCAGGTAATGTAATCAACATCATCGTTTTGCGTGTGAGGGGTTGTTTGTGTTTTATATCCCAGTCCCATCTGGTGTCCTTGTCTGATACAAGGCTTGCGGGTTGAGGTGTTGTTGGTTTCACTTTGTTGACTTGCCTGTTGAACCGTATTTTTCTGGTCACAGTTACTGTCCTAACAAAAAAAACATGTTGGCTCTCACATGCGACTAAAGGTGAGTCATAAGCGCAACGAATTAAAAGCATCGAGCGTTAGAGGACTTCTTTGGCATGTGTGCGCATATAGAGATTTAGCATCTTCCCAGAGGCAGAAAATTGTCTTTCCACGGATCATTTTTAACGACGGATTTCACTGATCTTGAGGGATGTCAACCTAATGTGAGCAGGTAGTGTCCATAAGCTTGTGCTGTTTTAAAAAGACACATTTTCCAGCAAGGCGCATGATTATTTCTTTAAAAAGCATCAATTTTCCTTTGAAAGCCTGAGAGAAAGTGACATGTAGTTCAACGTAAATGCTTTCTTGATGTAACCCCTGATCAGAGCTTCTTAGGGAGCATGCTGGTCCCTTTACTCAACGAGGGGTGTGGTCATGTGTGTGTCCAGGGCCGACGTGTGTGAGGGTACAACCCAGTAGCCTGGCACTGTGAGTGACACCATGGCTAACTCTCTGACCCACCAACCCTCCCTTACTCTCTCAATGGCTCTTTCTTCAAAAATATGACACATCACTATATCATTCTCTGCTATTTTGAAATCTTTCTCCGTCTTATCTCCACCACTCTCTCAATATCTTCTCCATTTTCTTCAAATTTCACCCCTAAATCACCCAAATTACTCTACCCATGTCCTAATCATACCCCCATTACTCTCTCCCACTCTCTCCAAGCTTCTCCTTCCTCTACTAACTTGTTTGTAATATCATGTTTCCTATCCTGAGTTGTCAGTTATTTTGGTTAAGGTCTCAACACAAGCGTTTACTGTTGCCTTGGTGGTTGTGAACACATAAGAGTGGTTCCATGTGTACTCTCTAATAGGGACACAGCTGGTAAGCCTCTCATTTCCATCCTAGATAGAACACCCTTTAAAGGTTAGGGCAACACCGCAACTCAACATGGACGATTGAGTGACTGGAATCCTGATAGATGAGCCCAATGATGAACATAGAAACATAGAAGAATAGATATGACACATCAAAGCGATGTCCTAGGTGTGCTGTTTGCAGGATGGTTTACTCTAATACCACAAAATGGGGCTGGGTTTGGTCATGGTGTGATTCCGAGGTTATTTGTCTGGTTTTGACGTTCACAAAATGTCACACTTTTGCTGGGTGTTCCAGGTGCCTTTCATCACCAAAGCACTGAAACCTTTTTATTTCATAATTTTCTGAAAACGTTTTCTATTTTTGCAACACAACAGTCAACAACAAAACACTACAGAGGTGGAGCTGTGACCAGTTTGAAAAAGAGTGTCAGTATTTTTCCACACAGAGGTACATAAATATACAGATGTGACCGTGGCTGTGTTCCACGGTAGCACCAGGTGTTGAGCACATAGATCAGCACAGTGAGGTGAAAACAAGCGGGATCAACAGGGCCAGCAGGCTTATTGTCTGGACAGTACCACTACTGCCTGGGTCGGGGTACCCATAGCTGGTTCTACACGGGTTCTCCACCTCCTTGTAAGGAATGGGCAAGTCGTCTGGAGCGGTGGAATTCATGCTGTCTCGAACCTTAAACGAAAGCAGTACACATCCGAGTAAGATTCTCTATACTGTGGCTAATCACAACGATCTCAAGCTGAGTGCTGGCGCTGGTCCTCACCCTCTCCACCTCTCTCAGCACCCTGAGCAGGTTGTTTCCCAGCGCTGCCTTGACCTCGTCGTCGCTCCAGCCTCTCTTCAGCAGCTCGGCCACCAGGGCTGGCACTTTGGACACGTCCTCCAGTCCCTCCGGTACCCTGGGAGGACAGGAGGCACGGCCAGATAAGAGACGTGTGTGTGTGTGTGTGTGTGTGTGTGTGTGTGTGTGAGAGAGAGAGAGAGAGAGAGGGGGGAGAGAGAGGAGAAGGTTCAGATTCATGCAGCATTTTAATGGTCAGACTAGTGTGTCAGAGGGAGAAGCAGAAGGAGATACATGTACCTGTTGTCTGTGTGCTTTTGTTTGTCTTTGGATGCTTCAGTCTTAGTGGGTGTTGGACGCTATAATTTGTTTTTGTCATTGCAGCTTTTGTGACGCATTTCTGCATAGCCATATTTTGACTGTAGCTCCACGCCTTGTAGGATTATACTAACCTTCCCACGCCATCGTAATCTCCCCCAAACCCAATGATATCGGCTCCAGCTACTTTTCTGATATGGCTGAAATGATCTGGATTCAAACACAGAGAATACACTTTAGTTTAGAACAGATCAAAACGCGTTCATCCATCCATCCATAATAACACATTGCAAAACCTTTATAAATGTAAATTTATATATACACACACAGCATTGTACTACAAACATATGTTACTGCTGTTGTGTACCTGCCACTTGGGACAAGTTAGCTGTTTTGCTGCAGGTGACGTAGTCATTGTAGAAGTTCACCATCACAATGCCTTTTTTCTCTGCCTAGAGGGAAAGATAGATATGGGGGACAAAACAGTGCATAGAATGGCTCAGTTGGTATTATCGGTTGGATTTAGAGTCTCTTTATTTTGTTTAAGCCTTTCTATATGTTAAAGACTTTTAGAATCTTAGGTCTTAGATAAATATTACAAGCCGTGTAGGAAAAGTGCTTTTCAATTTCTTTCTCTTTGGCTGAATAAAATTTCCGTGATAACCGTGAAGCCATTGCTCTGTCATTCATGGTGTGATTTTTATTGTGCAATAAACACTCAATCCACCCAACAGCGTTCTCAAAGACAGCGCTCTGACGTCCGCTCAGATCGTTGTCTTTCTCACTTGCCCTCTTATTGCCCTGTTATAGAAACAAAAGAACATCTTGTCCCTCCCTCATCTTTTTCTCTATTTTAGTGCAGGCTATGAAGTTATGGATCACCCCCCCACCCCCACCATCCCCCCTCCTCCTCCTCCTCCATCTATCAATGATCTATCCTTTCCTCCCCTTCCGTCTGCTAAAAGCACATCGTCCGGATCGCCGTGAATGCAGTGAAGGATACCAACACTTTCCTTGGCACGGGGCCTTGCTAGGCGCTGGCGGTGGGCGGGCTGCTCGGCCGTTGCAGCTGCATGCTCACCACTATGCGGAGGATGTCGTCGGGGACGTTCCTCTTGTGTTGGCAGACGGCGTAGGCCGACGAGTGGCTGAAGATGACCGGCGCTCTGGACGCGTTCAGCACCTGTCGCATCACCTCCACGGTCACGTGGGCCAGGTCGATCAGCATCCCCAGGCGGTTCATCTCCATCACCACTTGCTGGAGGACGCAGAGGAGGGATCGGCATCTTCACAGTCTTCCCTGTATACTTCGGAACGGCTCCAAATAATATCATTTGTTTTTTGTTGATTTTTTATTTTTACCCCTGTTTCATTAGCTTTTTGTGTCTGGTCATTTCCGTGGCAATAACTAACATCTAATAACAACTAATAGATGGGTCAACTGGCGACGTTAAAAGGCTCCAGCCGGGCCGCCCCCCGGGGCGCGGGGGGGGGGGGGGGGGGGGGGGATGGGGTTGGT
>JAVQJS010017850.1:0-11992 GCA_036024795.1 Galaxias rostratus | reverse complement strand
GCTAACACGGGGAGAACATGCAAACTCCACACAGAAAGGCCCTCAGGTGGGATTCGAACTCAGGACCTTCTTACTGTGAGGCAACAGTGCTAACCACTGCGCCACCGTGCCGCCCTGATCAAATTATACACATTTTATTTTAAAGTAACTATAAAAAACCTTTCTATATTAAGGGATTATGAATAAATGTATTCTGATAGCAGATTACAATGTATTTACAATTGAGACTATTATAATTTGCAGTATTATTACATATACAATTATCAAATGGGAACATAGCAGCTCTTATGGTTCTCACTCTCCCATGGTGAGAGTAAATGGTGAATGTTTTCAATTGTTTGATAAACATTTCAATTTTGTGCTGGGAAACCAAGACTCAATCTTAGGCCGGTGTAGTGTATCAGTTGTCAACAACAACAGAAGAAACACTCAAGTGCTAAAGTGTTATTCGTTCCTCTCCATAGTTTTTTCTCTATAGTTATCATCAAAATTAAGAGAAAGAGGGACATTACATAATGAACAAACATGTTTTAAGCTTCGACACAGTCGTCATCTATTTTGTTTCAGATTCAATGTGTCCCTCTGACAAAACCATTGACCCCAGCCATCCCCCCTCTACTGGTCTAGAACTGCACCAGAGCCTCCCAAAACCTGAAGGAGGAGCGACAAAATATCAAATCCATCCATTTCACTTGAATGCTCATATCAAGTTTGCATAGCTGCATTTGCCTTGCAGAAGATGCATCTGTACTAATTGCACAAAATGTGGAGAACTGACTAATTTGGGTTTTCATATGGAATGTATTTTCTATGCAATGGATTGCAACTAATATTTTGATTATTTGAAATGTTTTCATTCATTTAGTTTTCTTATTTTCTAGTTTTTATTAGCTACTTAGCTGCAAAAAAAAGAGCTGTAATGCAAAAGATACTTCAAACCTGTATAAATAAATAATTATCTCAACCGATCACGTGTTCATCAAGGATTACTTGCGTGACGTCAAGCAAAATTGTGAGGGGGCGCAGGGAGAGAGAGCGCGACACTGACATACTGGGCAATTTCAATAAATTCGTTTCACGCAAAGACCAGTGAGTAAAAATATGAATTATGTAATTTTCGAATATTATGCTAACGTTTATTATGGACACTAACGTCAGAAAAATACAAAAAAAGAAATGTAAATGTTCCAATACCAATTGTAAGATATGTCAATTGTTGAAACTGTTCATTTTATCATAGCTTTAAGATAGATTGTAGCCTTAAAACTGTGTTAGGCTTTGACGCGTTTCAGGGTTTTTACTGGGTTGTGTATTTGTGGGTTTACTTGAGGAAAAATATTACCTACAACTGTATGTTGTCCACGTTTAGTTCATGAAATTATTTTATGTGTATTGTGTTACCTTTCGCCTCAATTGTTTTGATACTTATAAATATAGTATATATATAAAAAAATTAAAATAAATCAGCCACTAAATGTTGCACTCATCCAAGTAGGCCCATCAAACATCTGTGCTTTCGGATAGGAACGAGCGCTGCAATATAATGCCCAAAAGCATCATTGCGTCCTTGAGGACATAAGGACATTGCGACATTGAAGATGTTGCAATCAAACCCCCTACGATTTCTTCAAAGTCTTAGTATATTTGCATGAATCTTCACACCAAACCCAAATAATAGACTATTCGCACGTCCTTAATTCTTGTCGTTTTTTTTTTTTTTTTACCTGGTTGGGTTTATTTGTATTCGAGCTGCGTGAAGAGGTACAGACTTCATTTGCTTGCATTTAATGTAAGTCTATTTAGTAAAACATTCCATACAGCCGCCTAACGTGTTAGTCCAAATCTTTTTTTAAACATTGTGAAATTACTGTATACTTGGGAAGGATCCGACGACCCACGCCAGTGATAATGGCAATCTGATGCAGGCGAGTGGGTTGACCGGAGAGGGAGGGGCGAATGCAAACATGAGTAATGGGGTGGCAAAGGATGGCATGAAGATCATAAGGGGTGGCAACACCAAAGTGTTGTTATGTTGGATACCCTCACATATATAAATAATATAAATACTGTATGTGTGTTATATTATTTACAAACAGCTATTTAGGCATTGGTTGGCTTGCACCATTAGCATTTACCATTGAAATCATAGGCAAATATTTAGGGCAGGAAGGTGAACAGAGACATGTTGAATATAATGTTACATTACTAGTAGCCTACTCTTCAAATGTTTCAAAATAGTTTGCATGTTTTTTTAGTTGGGTTGCCATATGTATTAAGTAGGTAATTTGTCAGCCAGCTTGGTAGATAGCCAAATAGATAGAGGAGCATACTAGCAGGCGGAGGAGTGCTGGTTTGGATGCTGGGCCTGATGACACAATAAAAATGTTAATTCAAAGAACACAGCTAGTGTCACTGCATTTGCAGACAGCCTATTAGAAAACAGCCAGATAATTTAGCCATCCCTTAAGATTGTTAGTGCATATAATTCTGAGCTTATGAAACAATCTTAAACTAGTGATATTATATATATATATATATATATAGCGATGGACTTACTCACATACATAGAACACACATACCTCACAAAATAATAAAACAAAACTCCTCATCCAAACTAAATTTGGCAGTATTTCCTTTTTCTATCTTAGAAACATTGCTAAAATCCACCTTCCCTTTCCCAGAATGCAGCAGCCAAACTCATTCCCTCACTCATTCTCCCATCTTGTGCAATTCACTTCTTTTCAGCATCAGCACAACCTCTCTTCATAAACTTCAACTGGTTTAGAACCCTGCAGCTCATCTGGTCACCTCACCCAAATAATGTTAGCATTCTGTTCCTCTTCAAATAGACAACTGGTCATTCCCACAGCAAAAACTTGAACATTTGCTAGGCCAGCACCTAAATTATAGAACTTTCTCCGTCCTCTAATTTGTATTTCCAAACCCTCTCAAACCCACCTTAAAACCGTTCTTTTACCTAGCCTACCCTAAATAACGTATGAGTCCATTCCTATCCCTCTATTGATGTATTGATCTTTTGTTATACTTATAGTCTCACCTAGCCAGTATACTGTTGCGCTCTCTTTGTTCTCCTTCTATCTACGTGGAAATTGTGAAACCTCTTTGGGTGTCAGAAAAGCAATATATAAATAAAACAAATTATTATTATTACAATGTGGTCCTATGCAGTTACCATGCTTAGGCCCCTAATAATAGGGAATAATAGACCCTAGTAATAGCTATAAGGGTCTACGGCCATCAGGCTAGCAGCCATAATAATAAGTCACTATTAGGCCTTTAACACCAAATTAGTTCTGGTTCTTGAACTGGTTTCAAACTTCAGGGTTCCTGTAATCTTGGTGGTACCTGGAGGACCAGCCCACATTTCCACTAGTTTTGAGCCAAACCATTGTAGTCAAGAATCCGTCATCAGCTAGGGGAAAATATTGAAATTATTCAAAGTTGCGTGTTTGATTGACATACTCCCTAATTTCCTATAGACAATGCACAACAAGTGGTATAAAGACAACGTAATTGTTGCTTTATTTTTTTGCCTTCTCCATTCTCTTTCCAGACAGGTGGAATATGACATGCCCACTTATTGTCACTTAGTTTGAAGGAATAAAAGTTTGGCTCCAGCTGGGAAACAGCTTTCTGTGTTCTTTGAGTCTCATGCGATGACTACAAGTTGTAAGAGGAATATATTTTAGACAAACATTGTGAACGTGTTATATAACCTATACTATAGTTAAGCAAGACAATAGAACACAGATTTATTACCCCCGAACGTAGAAAAGACAGTTGGTACTGCAAGCTGTAGAATGCTAGCGCAAACTAATATTATGTGAAAAAACATGTGTGCACTTTATTCTGGAATCTGCAAGTGAAGCTTCCAAAGATTGTAATTGGTTCAAAACACTGCTGGTAGGTTTTTAACGCATAGGCTACCAGAAGAAGAGACCTTATTACACCTATCCTTCCAGCCCTTCATTGGTTATCTGGGATATCTATTTTTTTCCAAACTGCCTGGGTCTGTAGCACCTCTATTCACTCTCTGTCTAAAACGCTTTTAGCTCCGGTCTCTTGATGACTACATATGAGACATACTGTGGTTCACAAATTGTCCGTTTACACTGTTCTTCAGTTTAGCACTGTCCACCAAAACACATAGACGCACTGGTGCAGCAGCGGTTATTTTATGGGGCTCACCACTCGCACTGCCTGATCGCTGTTGGTGGAAACGCAATCGCATCACAATTTGCTCAGGGAAATGCATATTTAAATAATTCTTGTTAATGTTTCAATCAAGTGCCAATACATATTTGTATGACTTAAATCTTCAAATGGCAGGTCCTGCGACAATAATTTAATGGATATTTACAGATTGTGTTCCAGAATAAACAATGATGGGGTGCTCTGGTGGCTTATTGGGCTGAAGGGGTATACAACAAAGACTAGTTCTTCATGCATTGGTCTGGGTTCTCCCATATTTCCACCCACTGTCTTTCCAAATTTAGCAAAAACAATGCCCCCAAAATAATATCTTACTGGAAATTGTTAAAAAATATATATTAACAGAGCTCCAATAAGGTTTATTAGGGTAGCCCATAAGGGACTTTATTCAAAATGTTATCTTTAAAATACAAATGCAATTTTACAATTGCATTATCAATTTCCAAATTTTTATGTGTTATTTGAGACAACCCTGAAAATGAAAATGCAATCATTCCATTCACATTTGCATTTTCAAAGGCTCCAATGGACATTTTGTTTCAATTTTAAAATGAAAATGAAAAAGCAGATTGACATTACATTTTTAAAGTCCTACCCAGCCATACTGCGGACAGTATTCAACTATTAATTCACACTTGAAAATTAAAATGCAATTTTAAAATGTCCTCTCATCTTCCATAAGCCAAGCATAGCTTATGTCACAATTAAAATGCAGTTGTGAAACAATATTACAATTAAAAGGAAATAGCTTTTGCCATTGCATTTTTAAAGACTTAATCTACAGTTCTACGCTGTGTACTGGACAAAAATTTAATCTGTGTACACATTTGTATTATATATTGCATTATATGGGCCAAATTAAATTAGATATCTGGGTAGTATTCAAATATCTACAAGCAAATAAAGGAGTGAAAAGAAAAGTTCACATTTCAAGCTGCAACTAGTAATCAACAAGGTCCGGGCAAGGCCTCGGTGTTTTTTTAAATGATTTATGGAGCCATGTTCAACTATGTTTATTTCCTTGTTTGGTGTTAATAAATAGAACTCCTGCTACCGTTTAGGATGCATGCACATCACTACTTTAAGACGGCACAGTAGTATGTATGCATAATAAATAATGTTCCTACAACACACTAATGAAATGTCGCTCTCTGTTACAGGTTTATTGTGGTTTGAACTTGCTGGAAAGTCAGTATGGGGGAACTCTTCAGGAGCGAGGAAATGACCCTTGCTCAGCTCTTCCTTCAGTCTGAGGCAGCCTACTGTTGTGTCAGTGAACTGGGTGAACTGGGAATGGTACAATTTAGGGATGTAAGCTGAAATATATTTTCTCTAATTTCTTCTTGTTTCTGATTATTTCGGTAAATGCTGCTCGTCATGATTATAATGTAATTGTATTTTCTTTTTATCGTAGCTAAATCCAGACGTTAATGTATTCCAACGGAAGTTTGTGAATGAAGTGAGAAGGTGTGAGGAGATGGACAGGAAGCTAAGTGAGTACGTTTGTACACATCTGCACTTCTCCAATCATAAAATCATAACATACTAAATGTAAATACAGTACATGCATCAATAATTGTTGCCAGATTAATGCAAAAACGTGTCTTGAGTTCTTAGAAAGCACTATTTCTTAATTAATAAATCAAAAGAAAGTCAAAACAAAGTAAATCTATCTATCATCTATGTTTGGTCGACAATTGATCTTAGGAGTCAAATATTAAGTTGATACACCAGGAAGGAACATTATAAGCTTTCCATTCAATTCAAACCATCCCTGCAGTGAAGCATGGTGGTAGCAGCATCAGGAGGTGGGGATGTTTTTCAGCAGCAAACATTTTAACACTTCAAGATCTAGAAAATATTAAGCCAAGTACAGAGCAATCCTAAACATATGATTAGAATGTAACATAAGAAACTGTGGAAAGCTAAGGGTTATGGATGTTTTTTTAATGTAGATACAAAGCGTTACCCTGTGATTTAAGCACAAAATCATAGAATTTAAGTGAAATTACTTGGACTAAATATATTTTCCACCATAAAAAACAAATATGTCATGAACAGAAATTTAAAATAAAGAACAATATTGTAAGAATTACATGATGCAAACCGTTTATTAAATTCCATGCTCTTTCCAGTCAGGAAAAGAAAACATTTTACCCATGGGAACCTGGTTGTTACATTCCTTGCCCTGTGTTCCTGTTGAGCTGTGCTCTGGCCTGCTTGTCTCCTTTTCACTATCCTTCATTCTGATATACCATATATCATCATAGTTGTTTTGCTGGTTGTTTGCTGTTTACTTACAAGCATCATTTCATTCATCTGTTCTTCTATATTGGTCAATACTCTGAACAGCCTATTGTTTTGGATAAAAGGAATAGGGAAGCTGCCCATGGGTTTACATATTGTCCTCACCTAGCTTAGGAGTGGATGCCGCCCCATGCATTTTGTTTGGGCGTTTTTGTTGGGGAATTGGAGCACTTTACTCTTACTTACTTTTATTTGGCACAGTTCACTCTCCATTTTGTAAATCTTCATGTACTTTTTTTAGATCTGTCTACATAGTTAGCTATACTTAGACCTTTGTAAGTGTTCCATAGAAATGTTGGGTTGCAACACCTGTGTTACTTGATTGTCTGCTCTTTTCCAGGGTTTGTGGAGAAGGAGATCAAGAAAGCTAGTATCCCAACAATAGACACAGGAGAGAACCCAGAGGTCCCCTTTCCTAGGGACATGATTGACCTTGAGGTAAATACTTCTATAATTTTAACAATTGTTCTACAATTACTGTAATTTATGTTGCATTGTATAATAATAAAATGTGTGCACCACTTCATATTTAAATATTATATATTGTTTATCTAAATGATTTGAATTGAATATGAATATTAATTTTTAAAACAAATTATAGAATAAAACTTTTTGGGGCTCAACCAGAATAATTATTTTCGTATGACTGACAGCAGAAAGAATTACTGCAGTCAATTTATTATTATGGTAGAATATGAAGTTAACTTAATATTGTAGTGTTTAGGCTAATCAATTATTTGAATTGGCTGTTCTGATAGGCAACATTTGAAAAGCTGGAGAACGAGCTGAAGGAGATTAACACCAACCAGGAGGCGCTGAAGAAGAACTTTCTTGAGCTGACGGAACTTAAACATATCTTGCGTCGAACCCAGCAGTTCTTTGATGAGGTCAGCCATCTAATATTTATTTCAGGACCCTCAGAGATATTTTCCTCAAATTGTATTTTACAAATAAATGCTGCAGGATGGCTTACGAAAAGAATGACCCTTAATGCAATCAAAGACTCTGCTTAGCCACACCCTGCAACTAACTATTGCTTACAGTCCATGCACAATGGGCCTCATTCCCCAAACATTGTAAAGAATGTAATGATGACGTGTTTGTACAAAGATAATTGGTAATTGTGTTTTCTTCAAATCTACAGTTTAATAAGTTTAATGGATATAAACTACAAAATATTTATTTATTTATCATTTATCAATTATCATTATAATGTTTTAATAATTATTTTACAAAGCTCCAGAGTTGTTTTCTATTAAATAAGCACTACACTAACCACAAAATGTACATCAACACCCTAGTTCAGTGAGTTCTCAACAGGCCGAAAAATTCAATCCAACACATGACTGGCAGTAAGACTTGTGGATCGAACCAATAGTCCAGAGAAATTATCTGGGATCTTTGCCCTTGCGCTATGCCCCAACCCCTTTTGGAGCAAAACATGCCGTACATTTTGACTGGTGGTCAATACAAAGTCTGAGATCACTCCTCTGTCCTCCACTCGTTACCTGTGTTAGTGGTACCTGTTGGAACTCATTATCAGTATGAAATACACCTGTTCACAACCTCAAACAGTCAGACTCCAAACTCCACTATGGCCAAGACCAAAGAGAGATGTGCACCGGGTGGGGAAGACTGAATCTGAACACCATACCTACTGTGAAGTATGGGGTGGAAACATGCTTTGGAGCTGTTTTTCAGCGAAAGGGACCAGGATGACTGATCCGTGTAAAGGAAAGAACGAATAGGGCCATGTATTGTGAGATTTTGGGTGAAAACTTGGGTGAAAAACTCCATGAGCATTGAAGATGAAACGTGGCTTGGGGTTTCAGCATGACAATGATCCCAAACACACCGCCCGGGCAACGAAGGACTGGCTTTATAAGAAGCATTTCAATGTCCTGGAGTGGCGTAGCCAGTCTACAGATCTCTTAACCCCATAGCAAATCTTTGGAGGTGGTCATAGGTCCGTGTTGCCAGGCGACAGCCCCAAAACATCACTGCTCTATAGGAGATCTTCATGGAGGAATGGGCCAAAATGCCAGCAACAGTGTGTGAAAACCTTGTGAAGAAAAGGTTTGACCACTTTTATTGCCAACAAAGGGTATACAACAAAGTATTGAGATGAACTTTTGTTATTGACCAAATACTTATTTTCCACCCGAATTTGCAAATCATTTCTTTAAAAGTAAGACAATACAATTTTCTGGATCTTTTGGAATTTTGTCTCTCATAGTTGTGGTATACCTATGATGAAAATTGGAGAGCTCTCATCTTTTAAGAGGGATAACTTGCACAATAGGTGTCTGACTAAATACCTTTTTGCACAGTTAGTACTCACAGCCTTTGCCATGAAGCTCGGTTTAGCTCAAGTGCATACTGTTTCCACTGTTGTTCCTTAAGATGTTTCTACAGCTTTACCATCTGTGGTAAATTCAGTTGATTGGACATGATTTGGAAAAGCACACACCTATTTATGTAAGGTCCTACAGTTGACAGTGCATCTCAGAGCGCACAAGCCAAGCAGGATGTCAAAGGAATTGCATGTCTACTAGGATTGTCTCAAGGCAAAAATCTGGGGATGGGTGCATAAACATTTCTGCTGCTTTGAAGGTCCCAATGAGCGCTGTGGCCTCCCTCCCCTATTAATGGAAGAAATTTTGAACCACCAGGACTCTTTGCAGAGCTGGCCGGCTGAAGGGCCTTGGTCAGGGAGTTCATTCTATCAGAGCTCCGTTGTTCCACTATAGAAATGGGAGAACCTTCACAACCATCTCTGCAGAAGGACAACCGTTTTTCAGGAACTGGGAGACTGTCAGGATAGAGAGAAAGATTAATGCAGTAATGTACAGAGAGATCCTTAATGAAAACTTGTTCCAGAGTGCTCTGGATCTCAGACTGGGGAAAAGGCTCACCTTCCCTCAGGAAAGCAACCCTAAGCACACAACCAAGAAAACAAAAGTAACTTTGGGACAAGTCTGTAAATGTCCTTGAGTGGCCCAGTCAGAGCCCAGACTTGAACTCGATTGAACGTCTTTGGAGAGATTTGAAAATGGCTGTGCAGCAACGCTCCCCATCTAACCTGATTTATTTTGAATACATTTGCAAAGATTATTAAAAAAAACGTTTTTCACCATGTTATTATGTGTAGAATGTAGATTATTTTCTAGTCTATCCATTTTTAAATTATTATTGTTAACATAATTTGCAGAAAACTAAATCTCATTGTTGTGATACTGCTGTTTAAATTAGCTGAAAGCAGTTAAGAATTTTCTGTGATTTTAATGTTAAATTCCCCCTCCACTCATTTTATAACAAATTTAAATTATTCTGCTTAAAAGTATAAATCATGCTCGTATTTCTTTAAATACCTAAAGTTGCATTACATTAAATGTTAAAATCCTAAAACTGTAACCTTTTCCTTCTGCCTCCATTAAAAATTCCTGAACATGAGTCACCCCACCTCTTTTTATTTGAAAACCCGCCGAGCCCCAGCCGCTCTCCTCTGCCACTGCACATACTTGCTCCTGAGTCAGCCTGCCCATGGCCGTGAACTTGTGATGTCTCGAATCTTGCTGCAGGTCAGAGTGTTGTGGCCACTGGCAGCAGCTGAGAGAATGGGAACTCTAGTGCCATGCCAGTCTGGTGCGAGACCAGCGTTATACAGTAGTGCAGTCCTGTTAGCTAACTATCCTGTTTGCCTAGCAATCACGAAAACAATTATTTGTACACGACACCGGCGAGAAGTGTCCTTTGGCGTTAAAATTGTGGAGAAAACAAAACCTTCACAGCTGATCACAAAACACAACTACAAAAACACAACCAGCACAAATGTAAACCAAAATAATTCCAATCAGTCTGACCTAATGATATTTAGTTCTCAGTTTAACAAGGTAAACAATGTGTTGTTCTACAGCTGCCTTTTTCATTGCATAAAGGAATATTATTTTTGACATATATTTGACAATACATGGTATTGCAATTGTTACCTACCTAATCGATAGATTGCAATATAGACGTATGTAATGTAAACAATCCTCTTTCAACATTAGCAAGCACAGGACTGTATTGTATAGGACAACTTAATTTCTTTGGCCATATACACTCTGATGCCTGTGAGGATGCCTAGCAACTGTAGAATGACTAAAATTACTTGAACTTATCTTGAAGTTAAATGCAATTTTATATTCATAGACACGAACTATTAGAATTGTTCATTGTTTTTTCACTCACCCGGTTGGTCTCTCGACAGATGGAGGACCCCAACCTGCTTGAGGAATCATCATCCCTGATGGAGGGAAGTGAAGGGGGCAGAGGAGCTCCACTCAGACTTGGGTAAGACACAGTCACCCTTGAAATATATGCTTCGTAAAAGTGTATGACAGACGGAATCTTAGTATTGTAGAAAATATCACAAGATAGTAACCACAGAATAAAAATGGTGCAGTATTTTCCTGAACTGTCAAAAAACCTGTAATGAATATGTGCTCCTTAAACCATATCATAACTTTACATGTTAGGCATACCTTGGCATACATAACCGGTTATATGTATCTGAACTCATGTATATTTTTCTGTTTAATGTTTATGACCCACACTAGAACTGCACAGATAAGCTGCTATACTCGTTTGTCTTCTCTCATATTGATAACTTCAATTCACTTATTTTTTGCCATCAGCGCAATCTCTCTCCACAAACTCCAACTAGTTCAAAACTGCTGCTCGTTTTCTCTGCTCACTCCGCACCCCGGCCATGCCTTGAGATTCTGTCCATGAAAATCACAAACAGAACTGGTGACAAGTGGCAGCCTCTAGAGTCCAACATCCACTGCAAATGTATTCTACTTTGTGCCGAGTATACGGACACAACTCTAACTTTAGTTATATAGGGACCGGTATCCCTGACTCCCGCAGTGCACCCACAGGACTCCCCGGGGGACATGATCGCATGCCTTCTCTAAGTCCACAAAACACCATTAGACTGCATGGGCAAACTCCCATGCCCCCCCCCCCCCCCCCAACAGCCTCACCTTAACCTTACTGTTGTATAAAATTTATCAAATGTTTTAAAAGCTTTGTGGCTTGTCAGCTCAACATGTAGGATGCATTGCAATGTGAAATGTAAATTAACCTACCATTGTTTGATATACATTCTGCAATTTCATTGGTTACACAATCTACTGTTAACTGACCTGTTATGAGTTGGTATTAGACAAAAGAGAATTAAAAAGGATAACTAAACCACTGTGGCAGAAAATTAGCCCGCATGACCAAGCCATTCATTTCTTGTAGCATGCTTAAAGAGTTTTTTTCCAATATGATTGTATGTCTATGTGTTAGCCCTGCGATGGATTGGCGATCTGTCCAGGGTGTACCCCGCCTCTCGCCCTAAGTCAACTGGGATAGGCTCCAGCCCCTCCACGACCCTGCACAGGATAAGCGGTTCTGACAA
>JAVQJS010017849.1:0-13898 GCA_036024795.1 Galaxias rostratus | reverse complement strand
CTAAGGAAGTGTCTCCCGTAAGCCTCAGTGTGTCCTAACCCAACCAACCCCCCCCCCCCCCCCCCCTCCCTCCCCCTCAGACAAGGCCAGGCCCACCGGATCACACCGGATCACACCGGATCCATTCGCTTCCTCAGGTCCTTACGGCTGCTGGAATCCGACCAGGAAGCTGCGTTACCACATGGTTTCCCTCGGTCAGCATCTCACGCTAATCCAGTCCCAAATACATGCAAACCACTTCCTTATATGGTCGTCCCCGTTAACAACCCCGTGGTCTGGGTGGGCGCGCGAGTTGTACTGTCAGTAGCATGTTGTGTGACTGGGCGGAATGCCGCTCTGCCGTCGGGCCTAGACCAGGTCCAAAGGGAGCATCCATCAATATTCTCTAGTAGCTATTTAAACCCGCTACGTG
Organism: Galaxias rostratus; assembly: GCA_036024795.1. NCBI lineage: Eukaryota > Metazoa > Chordata > Actinopteri > Galaxiiformes > Galaxiidae > Galaxias > Galaxias rostratus. Next base: position 13,486 of record JAVQJS010017849.1, on the reverse strand, counting down.
CTCGGGCTTAAATACCGGTTTTGCTCGGCTTGGCTTGGCTTGACTTGACTTGGCTTGGCGAGTCTGAGGCGCTGTGCTTTTTGTGTCCCGGCTCTTTACCACAACAGTCACTTTACTTGCTATCTGCAATTCAAACGGGCTTTCACACAGTACTCTCATTGGCCTGGTTTAGCCTGGCTTGGCATCGCCCGGGGGAACCATCGCAGCTCAACTCGTTCTCTTCTGCTCCGGCTGCAGATGCTGGGCACACCCTCTGATTACCGGGGTCAACCGTGTTATAACACTATCAGCACAGGCAGTCAAATGAGAGTACTTTAGATAGCGGTGAGATTGGCTTATGAATCAGCTAGTCTATCACAGAGTTGATCTCGCCAATCTGCCTTGAGGATATAGTCTGACAGATAGATCTTAAGATACTTAGGGAGTCCTGCCTCTCGTGCCGGGCGGGAGACTGGAGGTGGTAGCGAGGCAAAGAGAAGAGCACAAAGAAGATAGATCCCCCACCCTCCTCCTCCTCCTCCTCCTCCTCCTCGATAGCTTTGCCTTCCGGTCCTCCCCGCTCATGTGACCTCATAGCTGCCGGGGTATCGGCACACACTGCCACCCGAAACTGGAGGAGGTGGGGGTTGAGGAAAGGAGGGGAGGTGGTCTCTCTTTTGGAGGGGCTCCAATCTTCCATTTCCCCCTGGAGAATAGAGAGAGGGGGCCAGTTTCTCAACCATGAGGGCATTTGCCATATCTCATCAAAGGGAGACCTTTTAGAGCATGTAATTTCAGCGACCATACACGAGCCATCTGGGAGTGAATCTGCAAGTTTCATTGTGTGTGTGTGTTCGTGTGCATGTGTGCTTGTGTGTGCAGGCCGAGGCGGGCCCCAGCTGTCAATCGTCAGGATGTGGACCATCCTCTCCGGAATGGAAACAGAGAAGCATGGACTGTGACTTCCAATCCCATGAAGACATTCAAAGGCCCGAGATGCCATTCATTCCTCAATCAAGTGCCATAATGCCTTTTGATGTGCACTCAGGAGTCTTCATGTTTTTATGCATGCCCCTGACTATAATGTGTATATCCATCCATCCATCAACCATTCCGCTTATCCTATGCAGCGTGCCGGGGGGCTGGAGCCCATCCCGGCCGACATAGGGCGAGAGGCAGGGTACACCCCGGACAGGTGGCCGGCCTACCACAGGGCCAACTTACAGGGACACACACAGCTCACACCCACGGACCATTTAGAGTCAATTAATCTGCATGTTTCTGGACTGTGGGAGAAAACCAGAGTACCCCGAGAAAACCCAGGCCAATACGAGAAGAACATAAGGCCCTTGGGTCAGGTGGGAATTGAACCCAGGCCCTTCTGTCTGTGAGGCAACAGTGCTAACCACTGATCCACAGTAGTGTGTTTATTTATTTATGCCGTGACTCCCACAAAGATGTGTTTTTGTGTACATTGTGATAAAGGTTAGGTGCAAACTGAACACCCATTATAATAATTATAAATACCACAGCACTTGCTCATATTTTAAAAAAAAGTGTATTAAAGAATACATTTTGTAATGTTTAAGACTTTAAGTTTTACTAACCCCTCTTAGGGGTGTGAGCACACATCCATGGCCACTGTACAATGGGTTAGGCTGGTGTACTAATCTTTACCTTCAGGCATGGGACAAGGGAGCTATAAAAACTTCTAGCTAGTAAGCTTTTAAAACAAAAGCAACGATGCCCTCTATAGTACAAACACCATCATTGCAGTTTTCCAACATGTCCTGTACAAAAAGGGCAAAATAGCCCCATCTGGTGGCCTGAAAACCAAATCTCACAATTCAACTTTCACCCCAAAGCAGTTCATAGTCACCAAGGTCCTATCACAAAAATCAAACGAACACACAACAACCGGTGTTTCCCCATAGCACATTTATTGTGTAACTTTTCACAGAGTAAACATTTGAATACATCTGGACCAATATCATACCGGGCGTGGGACATACTAATGGACTCACAAACACCCAGAGCGCTGTTCCACCAGGACGGGTCAAATTGCGCTGAACGAATCTGTCTACAAGTGCTGAGCTATCTGGTCAGTGCCTACCCCCAAACCCCCATCCCACAGCCCTGATTCGGGGCCTAGCTAGACGAGGCTCCGGGGCAGGTCTTGCAGCGAGCTGGAGGTGAGTTTACTGGGCGATGCCGATGACCCCGCAGGCCTGGCGTCCCCCGGCGTTGCCAGTCTTCAGGCTCTCCTCGTCGCCTCCTTTGCCCAGGTCGTCGGCCTTCTCGTGGATCTACACCCAGCGGAAGAAGGAGGCCGAGTCAGTCAGTGAATGAGAGTGACACAACAAATAAACAGCCATATTCAAAATCATTAAAACAGGACGTTTCCAAAGACGTTGTCCAAACGTCAAAGAATAAAAAAAAAAAACGGGGAAAAGCTTTGTTTGGAATACACGTGTCTCTGTTGACGGATCGAGCGGTTCCTTACCACCATGGTCCTGCCGATTATGGAGTCTGGCCCGGCGAGGGTGATCATCTTGTCTGTGATGTGGATCTTGGCTACGTTGTCTGCTCCAGCCAGGACATTGCCCAGGTCCCCTACGTGCCTGTTGGAACAGAAACAAAGGCAGAGTGACGGCTCTTCACAGTTTGATTTATTTATTTTAAAGGTGTACGAGCAAATCTTTGTTCAATTAAAGGCTGACGGCAGCAAGGCAAAAAACCATTGAAAAAAATAAATAAAACAAATCTCGTTTGTAAAATGTTACTTCAGAGTGACAAACTAGAATATCATCTAAGGATTTTTTTTGGTACGCCAGGTGACAATTACGTTGCCCAATCAATGGCCAGCAGTGTTTCTAGCTCCGGGTCTGTGCTCTTGAAACCAGAAGGATAAAACAGGATGGGGCGGAACAGGATGGAGTTATCTACCGTGACTATTGCCAGCGGAAACGCAAAATTAACCATTCCGCTCCAACCCGTTTCCGTACCGCTCGTTGTAATCGAGTCGTCAGTCTGTGGTAATGGATCCCGGCAGAACGACTGGCCCCCTAAGGCTCAACCGGTGGCACCGACGCGAGCACAAACACCACTCCTGTTGTCTGGACAGGCACGTGAAACCTCCTAACATGGTAGATCCGACGTGACAGGGGGACAGAGAAGCTGCGGTTCAAACCCATGTCCTGTTTGAAACAAGCCGTCTACACACGCTCGGGCCCCCGGAAAGGAAACGACACGAATTGGTGTATGGAACGCCGCGTACGGATTAGTGCCGTCGTTTCCGCTAAATGTATTCCTCACACTGGGTTGGCATTATCTGTTTAATGTAGAAACCATTTCATATAAAACTGCTTTTTACAGTTCCAGCACGTGCTATTTCATTTGTGCATAGCAGACGGATCCGGATAATGAGCCGTGTATAATGATAATGAATGGTGTATTAACATTGACTAAAATGTGTTGATTAAAATGGTGTATTCATAAATGACTGAAATTGTGTATTAACAGTTGACTGAAAGGGTGTATTAACAGTTGACGAAAATGGTGCATTGACAGTTGAAAAAATGGTATCTGCAGTGGCAGGACAGGCCCTGCATAGTGAAGCACTGCCCCTGTGGTTGGGGGAAGAATCAAATGAGGCTCACCTGACTGCATCAGTGGGTCCACCATGAGTCTTGTTGTGTGGGTTGAAGTGAGGGCCAGCACTAATGCACCCTGGTTGAGACGCACGCGCACACGCACACACACGCACACGCATTAGATGTGGCAAAAGAGGGCAATCATTGCATCAAATATATTGTACAATAGTTAACTTGTTTAAATAGAATCCTTCACAAACACAGTTATACAAGGTGCTTGCCAATATGAAGAGATAACTAAAAAAAAAATCATTACAAGTACAATTTAAACAGTCCATTCAATAACAGCAGCATTTTTGCAGGAAATTACCACCACAATAGAAAATAATTGTATGACTCTTGAGCAAAAGGACACAGTGAATCATGAATCACCAACCGTTAGTGTTGTCCCCGAAAGCATGGACGTGAAAACCATGATCTCCAGGAGCCAAACCAGATATCTCCCCTTTCACAGTCACAGGCGCTGTGGCACTCTACGGCAAACACAAGTGAAAGATACCAAAACACTCGCACGTTATGGAAACAGCAATGGGGAAAACAGCGTTCAGGTTGGGTCGATGTATTCCGGTAGTTTATTTGCTTTCAGATACACACACAATCACGTGTTCTGGATATTCTTTGACAAATTATAACAAAGTGTACTTTAACATGTTTGATATTTTGAATATCACGGCCTAATGGCAATGTTGTCTGGGCGGTTAAGCCTATATTAAATGCGGAGGAAGGCTTAGTTTGAGTCGAAGTCTGAAGTCAAAAGTGAGTTAGATACTAGAGTGACATTGGGTGGAGAACGGTACGTCAAGGGTGACACAGTGACTCAGCAAAATAATGTCAGCGTATTTTTCTTGCAGACATGCTTGAGATACAGGAAAAACGGGAACAGTACTATGTTGCTGAATGTTAGACACTAGAAAAAAAAATCATTCTGAATCAGTCTATTTAAAGCTGTTAAGCGGTCTTATTTTCCCTATTATCATTCAAATCAAAACAAAGTACGCCCCATTGATCATTAACATCAACAATACCGACTGAGGTTCAAAGGTTGTCTAGTCCGTAAACTGCACATGTGGGGGATGTAGATCAAGTTAGGCAAAACGTTTGAATGAAAACGTTGGCTTGTTCACGAGCATGTTTTAGAGCTAACTGTTACATATAGGTAAGAAGAAAAGTCCAGACTGCTTACAACACAAGTTAGCGAAATATCTTATGAACTTGCGTTAGCTAACAAGACACCGACTAGCACGCACTATATAAATAGCATAGATATAATTTTAAAAAAAACTACAGTAAATTAGCAAGGATTAATAACGGTTCCCTGCCAAACGTTCCATTCGTAACATCTGTGATTCGGCAACAGTGTTTAAAATACCGAACAAGGTCGAACTGGCTTGTACAATTTACAATAGTAAGATACCTGGTCATCACGCTTACACGCCGCAATTAACAGTCGTTTGTAGTAAATGTACATGGAGTTGCACATTAATCTACACAAAATCTGACAACTGCAACTACTACTCGACAGGCTAAAAACTACTGTAGTAACGCCAATTTAGTGGTTGCGGTGCACGCAAAAGACAAGTTGGCTTGCTCAAATTAGCAAGCTAGCTGATAACGCTAGAAGCGTGAGCCACCATGCCCATGGTATGTAGCTAGGAGCTAACGGGCATAAACTCACTGTATCTTAGATCGACATTATTCCTGCCAACAACCGGCTAATCTACAGAGATTGCATTAACCCAGTGACCATGCAAAAAGTAAAATAGGAAATGTGTAACGCCGCATTGAATGTGTGGCACAAATGCATTCGGAAACTAACGTGCGTAGGCAGCTAACGTTAACGTAACTTTCTTATTACAAAACCTAACCAAAATTAGCAATGACACAAAGTATAATTCACCTCCTGCTCAAAGTGCACCGTCCCAGTGACTTCGCCTGTTCCTTTTAGCACGCACACAGCTTTTAGAACCATGGTGATAAGATATTTCTAAGCCAGTCAATTCTGCTACAAATGAGATGGTGAAGTAACTGTTTCTTGTCTTCTGCTGCTGGTAGTCAGCGCTACATGCCGCCTGTCTGAAAAAGCTATGATTGGCTCGAACAGATCCCTACTCTTCTCATTGGTTAGAAACGTTAATTAATGTTAAAATGAATTAACCTCGTAACCTCACCATGCAAATTATTAGAAAATCAATGCAACAAATAAAAGATCGTGTCGACAAGCTGAAGCTTAGTAGACATTTTAAAAGCAAAAAGATTAATGTCATGCCCGGTCATGCACAACATAAGGAAAACTCATGACTCCTGCACTATGTATGGTAATATAAGTGTTACAGAAGTAGACTGAGAATGTTGATGGGAACGTTTCCTGTTCTATGAAAGACAACACAACTGAGGCTTGTTCTAGGCAATCATATGACCATGTCAAGGATTCAGAGATGCAACCCAAAACGTTGCTGTTATGCGTGGAGGACCTCATCACATGCCTATATCTCAGCGTTGTCATATAACTCGACAGAAATGCCTTCATTTTATAAACAATAATTCATAATATGAATCATAACGAAACAACTTAACATCGAGATTTATTTTGGTAAGAAAATACTTTATTAAAAACAATTCCCTATGGCTGAATCAGACAGGAAGTTATGTTCACGTCTTTTGCTTTTTAACAAATCATACAAACATTAGGAACTGTAAACATTTCTGAATTAAAACATAACAGCGAAAAAGGGCTTTTCTTTATATTCAGTTCTCCAAATGGATTTGTTTCTCTTTTTGAAACATGGAAAGGGACTTATAAACAACATTATTATTAACCTTTAGGGCCAGTGATAAAAGCATATTTACAGCATGGTGTCTAGCAACATTTTCAATCAAAATGAGTATGTAGTATCTTTGTGTTATGCAAAGCAATAAGGTACTCCCATGACACAGTGTTGCCAGGCGACGAATCAAACGGTGTGATGTCAAGCTATCTTTGTTGGCCGTTTGAGGTCTGCAATGTCATCTCAGTGACCCTGTGTTGACTGGAACCATCAGCAACAATTGCCTTATAAGATCATCAATTCAGAGACAGTTTAATCCATCGTGCTGGTAAAGAGCACTGACCAGTTTTACACCTATGAGATATAACGTATATATACAAATGTCCACTAGATTGACTGAAATTAAAATGTTCCAGAACGCGTGCGTACGCACGTACGCACGCACGCACGCACACACGACTACCTTGTCTACATGCCTTTGTCTCAACTGCCATATCCCCCTTACGGTCACCGTGACAACAGTTACATTATCGAACGGTGGATTTCGGATATATGCCATATTTGGTCCACCTGATGAGCTGAGTCAGATTTCATACCAATTCGACCTTCGTTGCATCCAACCGTTCAATTTTTACCAGTGGTGGAGATCATTCTGAATTTGAATTCAATTATATCCTACACTCAGTTTTATTGGATAGTCTATGAAGAATGATGTTTTGGGTGGAGTTGGGCGTGGCACACTATGATGACTCTTCCTGGGTTGTCTCTGGGGTCTCTGTTTCAGTGGCAGCCTGGACTGGAGTTGGAGCCTTGACTGGATCTGGATGTGCTGCCGTGTTAGACGCCATTGGCTCAGCTGTCGTCGTCTCTACACAGGAAGGGGGAGGAGGAGGAGGAGGAGAAGGAAGCACCGTCTCTGATTCTGCTCCCTGTTGGGAAGGCTTTTCACACGGTTCTTTAGTTGGTTCGGCATTGGGATCTTTACCCGGTTCTGCTACTAAAACAATGGAAGCAGCAGAATCAGCAGCCACAGCAACAGAATCAGCAGCAGCAGGAGCATTGCCATTGGCCGGTTCTCTGCTGCCAGTGTTCTCTGGTTCCGCGCCTTTGTCTCCAAGGCGATCGTCTCTGTCCCAGCGAGTGGCCCTCCCTCTCCTCTCTGACCGCCTCGTCCTCTCCACCTCCCCACCTCCCTCCCCTCTTCCTCGCTCCCCTCTCCCTCGGTCCCCTCCTTCTCTATCCCCTCCTTCCACCCTCCCTCGAGTTCTCTCTCTGTCTCGCTCTCTTTCTCCTTCCCCCCTCCCTCGACTTCTGTCTCTATCTCGCTCCCCTCTTTCTCCTCCACCACCCCGCCCTCGTCCTCTCTCTCGATCTCTCTCTCCTCCCAACCCTCGTACTCGCTCTCTCTCTCCTCCCTCGCCCCTCGATCGCTCTCCCTCGCCCCTCGATCGCTCTCTCTCTCCTCCCTCCCCCCTTCCACGTTCTCTCTCTCCTCCCTCCCCCCTTAGCCGCTCTCTCTCTCCTCCCTCCCCCCTTCCCCGTTCTCTCTCTCCTCCCTCCCCTCTCCCACGTTCTCGCTCCCCTCCTTCCCCTCTCCCACGCTCTCTCTCTCCTCCCTCTCCTCTTCCCCGTTCTTTCTCAGCCTCTTCCCCTCTCCCTCGCTCTCTCTCTCCATCCTCCCCCTTGCCTCGGTCTCTGTCCCCCTCCAGACTGCTCCTTCTGCCTCTCAGCTCTCGGCGCTCTCTCCCCCTCTCCCTCTCTCTATCCCACCCACCTTCGTCCTCCTGCCAGCCTCCGAATCTCTCCCGTCCTTCCATTCTGTCTCCGCCTCCTCCTCCTCTCCCAGTGTCACCAAACTGCCTCCTCCCTCCTCCAAAGCCGCGCTCCCCGTCTCTGTCCCACACCCTGTCCGGCTCTCTGTCCGGCTCTCGGTCTCTGAAGAGGGGCCTGTCCCCCCTAAACTCCCCAGGCCTCCCCTCCACCTCCTCAGGCCTGTCTGCTCCTCGAGGGGGCGCCCCCGGCCTCATGAAGGGTGGAGGTGGGCCGGGGGAAGGTCCGTGGGGAGGAGCACGAGGAGAGGCGAGGGGGGCTCCATGAGGAGAAACATGGAGATGGCCGTGTGTCCCAGGATGGGTGGGGCCTTGGGTTGCAGGATGAGGGGGGGCTTGGGTTGCAGGATGAGGGGGGCCTTGGGTTGCAGGATGAGGGGGGCCTTGGGTCGTAGGATGAGGGGGGCCGTGGGTTGCAAGGTGGGGGGCTTGGGTCGCAGGGTGAGGGGGGCCTTGGGTCGCAGGGTGAAGGGGGCCTTGGGTCGCAGGGTGAGGGGGGCCTTGGGAGGCCCCGTGAGGAGGAGGATTAGGGGGGCCGTGATGAGAAGCATTAGGGGGGCCATGAGGGGTTCCAAGGGGGGGGCCGTGGGTAGCAGGATGAGGGTGGACTTGCGGGGCCCCGAGAGGAGGGCCGTGGGGGCCCCCATGGGGAGGGACATGGGGGGGACCATGAGGAGGAACATTAGGGGGGCCATGGGGAGCCCTATGAGGGGGGCCATGGAGGGGGATGTGTGGAGGGCCGTGGGGTCTTCCGTGAGGCGGTCCGTTGGGTGGGAAGGGGCCTCTCATGCCATGCGGTGGAGGCATCCCAAATCCCCCGGGCGGAGGGGGTTCGTGGTGCATCATTGGAGGAAGGGGCCCCCTGTGAAGGCCCTGGGGCGGGATGGGGGGCATGTTGGGGTGCAGGGGGCGTGGGCCCCCCTGTGGCGGAGGGTACATCTGCATGTGTGGAGGAGGTCGCTGGAGGGGCATCATCCCAGGACGAGCCCCAAGGAGGCCGCCCGATGGCGGGTTGGCGTTCCCCAGTGAAGCCCCTGGAGGACCAGGTACCGGATTACCTGAGAAAGAGGAACAGACATACTCCTTCATCAGATGAAACAAACCTGTAAACACCTTCAGTCTTGTTTAAAGGGCTCTCTATTGATACCAGGTATCAAAGGAACAGAGATTACTGAATGAGTGTGAGAGAGTGTGTGTGTGTGTGTGGCAAGGTGTTACAGGGGGGACTGACCCATGGCGCCCATCGGGTTGCCGTAGAGATGAGGCCCCTCGGGCCCCTCAAGGTGGTTCCTGTGGTCGAGAGAGGGGTCCTCAGAGGGGGGTGGGGGGCGTGGGGGCATGCTGCCTGGAGGTAGGAAACCTGCCCAGAAGATGGGGGTATTAATACAGCTGTGTGTGTCTGTGTGTATGTGTGTGAGAGAGAGAGGAGGGTTGAGACAGTAAAATCAACTGAGGAGAGAGGTATGTGTGTGTGTGTGTGTAAGAAAGAGGAGGGCTGAGAAACAGATGACTGTGTGTGTGTGCGTGTGTGTGTGAGAGAGTGTGTGTCACACAAAGCTGCTCTCTGTGCGAGACAAACCAGAAGCAACGCCGGTGGGGTGGTTACCTGGTGGCATCTGCATGGGGTTGAAGCCGGGCCTCATGTAAGGAGGCAGGAAGGAGGGCGGCGGGAGGCCCATGGGCCCTGGGGGGCCGTGAGGGGAGAAGGCTGGGGGCTGGAGGTGAGCCACGCCCCCCATGGGTGGAGGCTGCTGCTGTATGGAGGGCGCCTGGAACGGAGAGAGGAGAAAACAGGCAGGTGAGCGTTCAGATTGGAAGCACTTACTTTACTGAACAATGAGTCCTGGTGTGTGGGTGTGTCCGTGTATCCGTGCTGCATCGGAGGGTACCTACCTGTGCAGATGGGGTGGGGCCTGGATGTACAGGTACGGCAGTGGGCGCGTCGTCCGTCTGCAGGGGCTCCGAGGAGCGGCCATTTTGTGCCGTCTCCTCCGGTTTCTCAAGGTCGTTCAGGAATCCACTCCACTCTGAGGAAACCAACCTTAGTCAGAGCCCATTTTATCATCACATAATAGTGTTGTGTGTGTGTGTGTGTGTGTGTGTGTGTGTGTGTGTGTGTGTGTGTGTGTGTGTGTGTGTGAGAGAGAGAGGGAGAGAGAGGGTGTGCATGTTTATGCATTGACCTTTGGACACTGTGTCTGGGTCTGGAATAACTTTATACAGTGTGTGAGTGTGTATTCATTGATCTTGACCTTTGGACGAGGTGTCCGCATCAGGTATAACGTTATACCAGTGTGTGTGCGTGTAGCTATGATCTGACCTGGGGACAGCGTCTCTGGGTCCAGCATGCCTCCCTCGCTCAGGGCCTCCAGCTGGTCCTGTGTCACCAGGCCCCAGGGGATGTAGGTGACCCCCAGCTCAACGTCCCAGTACTGCTTCATCTCGGGTCGGATGCCCTTGTTCAGCGCCCAGGCAATCTGACACGGAGAGGGGGGGGCGGAGAGGAGAGAAGGAACAAAGGAGACGAAAGAAAGATAGAAAGAAAGAAAGAAAGAAAAGTTTGTTTGTCTGTTTAGAGAGCACAGAGTGAGATCAGTTTGTTAGCAGAGTACGAAGTGATACCCGTCTGTTTAGAGAGCACAGGGTGATACAAGTCTGTTAGCGGAGTACAGAGTGATGCCAGTCTGTTAGCAGAGAGTACAGGATGATACCAGTCTGTTTAGAGAGTCTAGAGTGATACCAGTCTGTTTAGAGAGCACAGAGTGATTCCACTCTGTTTAGAGAGCACAGAGTGATACAAGTATGTTAGTGGGGTACAGAGTGATGCCAGTCTGTTTAGAGTCCAGAGTGATACCAGTCTGTTAGCGGAGTGATACCAGCGTGGTTTCCTCACCTTGATGGCCTTCTGGTTGACCTTGAAGGTTCCCCGGCCCAGTTTCTGCAGCGCTCTGAAGGCGTCCTGTCTGTGAACCATGGCGATGTAGGCACAGCCACGAGGAGGAATCATCTGGAGACACCACGACAAGAGACACAGAGAGACAGAGAGACAGTCATACAGAGAAAACGACAAAGATAAACAGACACAGAGAGAGAGACAAGGAGAGACAAACAGACAGTGCCAAAGAAAGAGAGAGAGAATTATTTCTTGAAGGACATGTAGCGTGGTGGTAAGGAGGCGGCGAGTCTACTCCTTACATTGATGGAGTCTATGAGTCCAAACTCCTCCAGCAGACTGGCCACGTCTTGCTGCTGAGTCCTCTTGTCTAGCTGGCCCACCCACAGAGTGGTGCTGCACACTGACAACAACAACAAATGATAAACACACGGAAGGATGGGGTCTATAACCGTCCATAACATAATAGTAACTGACCACTCAGAGCTTGGCTTTTGGCCCGATTAAAAATAATAATAATTAGAATAATAAGTGACCATTTTTCTTTGGCCTGATTCAAATCTCAAAAAAAAATTATTTAAATAACAATAATAATAATAATCATAACTGACCACTCAAAGTTTGGCTTTTGGCCTGGGGGAGTCCTTTCTGCCGGCGTTCCCTCTCCTTCTCCCTGTCCCGGTGCTCCTGGGAGCGTGACCGGGGGCGACGGCGTTCTCGGGAGCGGGAGCGGCGATGTCGGGAGTCTCGCGTTCGCCTGGTGCGCGAGCTGGAGCGCGACCTACGCCTCTTAGGAGACCTGCAGAGAGAGAGAGAGAGAGACACAGAGAGAGAGAGACAGAGCGAGAGGGGGGACCACACAGAGTGCTATAGAAACAGAGACATACCTGTCCTACTGATTGAAGGTAGACCACCAAGGAAGTCTTCCCAAAGATCCCCAAGTATTTCACCAGTGCATCCTGGGTCATCTGACTGGGAACGCCCTTCAACCTCACCAGGGAGACAGTTGGGGTTTGCCTCTGGAAAATGGAGGTGGGGGGGGGGGAGTTATAGGGGGAATCTCCTATTTGGGATGAACGCGACACAGTGATCGGTTGGCGTGGAAACGATACGACTCATTTGCCGGCAACACACACATACAACTTCAACATAATGCTGCAGGACCAGGTCCTTGATGTAGCTACTGACACTGACACTGACACACACACACACGCGCACACACACACACACACACACACACACACACACACACACACTTCCTACCATGGGTTTTGGCCTGGTCCTCCATGAATAACTGGGGCTCCTGGTCTCCCTCCAGTTCCCCGACCTTCCTCCCGATGAAGACCTCTCACTCTTCCTGGATGGAGGAGAGGAGGAGCGTTTGGCTCCCCTGGAGGCGGAGGAGGAAGAGGAGGTGGGCTTTTTCTTCTTGGACAGTACAGCCAGTAGGACGGGGGCTAGGCTCTCCACCATGGCAGACACGCTGCTGTTCTCTGAGATAGACCGACCAGCTGGGAGCACAGGAGAGAGAGGAGGGTCAGGGAGAGAAGGGAGTGTGTGTGTGTGTGTGTCTCACCAGGAGAGAGAGGATGATCAGTGTGTGTGTGTGTGTGTTTGTGTCTCACCAGGAGAGAGAGGAGTGTGTGTCTCTCACTAGGAGAGAGAGAGGAGGATCAGCAGGTGCATGTGTGTGTATGTGTGTATATATCCCTCTGATATCTATCCATACATTTACACTTGAGTGTGTGTGTGTCACCAGACCTCTATGGTATCTCTCTATACTTTTACACTTGAGTGTGTGTGTGTGTGTGTGTGTGTGTGTGTGTGTCTCACCAGGAGAGAGAGGAGGAGGGTCAGGGAGAGAAGGGAGTGTGTGTGTGTGTCTCACCAGGAGAGAGAGGATGATCAGTGTGTGTGTGTGTGTGTGTGTGTGTGTGTGTGTGTGTGTGTGTCACCAGGAGAGAGAGAGGAGAGGGTCAGGGTGGGAATGGAGTGTGTGTGTGTGTGTGTGTGTCTCACCAGAGGTCTCCAGTATCTTCCTGGCCAGTCTCTCTGCGCTGGTCTCTCTCGCTGCTCTCCTATTGGACGAGCGGTTCGGAGAGCGGGAACGGGACCGCCGGGAGGGAGGGGAGCGCCGACGGAGAGAGGAAGAGGAGGAGGAGGAAGAGGAGGCGTGGTACGGAGAGGCTGCCCGGGGGCGTCGCCTCGGTGACCGCAAAGGGGAACGGGACCGCCAGCGGTGGGAGTTGGAAGGAGGCGACGTCGCTTGGGTTGGTCGCCGTGGAGACGGAGAGCGGGAACGAGACCTGATTAATCAAGTCACAAAGTTACTTGAGTGATGTCATAGAGTCACTAAGTTACTTGAGT
>JAVQJS010017844.1:0-15518 GCA_036024795.1 Galaxias rostratus | reverse complement strand
AAAAGTCAGTTGCATTGTGTTTGAAGGAGAGCTCATTCATTTAGCATGTTTTCTAAATAATACATCAGTCTGTGTGAGTATTAGTGGTTATCCAACTAGAGCCTGACCCTACAGGCTGCTCTTTCCTCCACTAGTGCAGCAGCAGGACAGAGTTTGATTGAACTGTGTCAGGAATAGTTTATGTACTGTAAAGGCCTACGTTTACCAATCACTCATTCAGAGTAATTAGCAACTCTGCTCAGCTAATGCAGAAGGTGACAGATCATTGAAACTGTCTGTGAAAGCTTAAAGTTTAGACGAGCAACTGAAATTGTTTTGGGGGAATAGGAAGGGTTTTAGCATGTAGGATCTCTCAGGCAAATGCATCATATCCTGTAGTGTGTGGGTGAGATCAGGTTTGGGTGTGTCCCTGTGGCACAAGTCGAGTGCCACCATGTCTGATGGGTTTACTCCTTTGTCAGCCATGGTAGACGTGATGCTGGAGTGAGCAGCCTTACTGGCACCACAGTACTGTGGCCACCACGCATGTTCATTCCTGCTAACTCAACTACAAGGTGGGTAGAAAGCAATCAACACAGAGACCATAAAACTGGATTGGCTGTGTGCTTCGTTCTCTCGTTGTGTAGTTGGTTTACCCCAGCAGAATTCCCGGCGTTAAAGTAAACACTTGATGGAATTGCACTTTAGAGGGGTTTAATTTCCAGCTGTGAAGCAGTATTGGAATTTAGAGTCTTGGGGTATCCTTGTTTTGTTGTTACATGTCAATTCCATTGCTCTACCACATCAGTCTGCCATTGTTGCTAGATAAGACATCTGGATGGCAGGAATGTCTGGAGGAAACAAAGGTCCTTTCTACTCTGTCACCTCACCCTATACAGCTGGTGGGATTGGCTAGGCCAAGTCAAAAACGACTATAGGAGGGTTAACATTCCACCCTTATTAACACACATCATTATACTGTTGTTACTTAACTTCAGTAGAAGCATTGAGCGACAAGGCCCTTATCAAGATTAAGGGCTTCATCCATTTAACAGGCTATATCCACAATGTACCAGGGTTAATTTCCGTCGTCTTTTAATATACTACTTATTAAAATGATTGGTTTGGATTTTGTGAAAAATGAATATGACTGAAACCACTTGTGACTCGTGGTGGTTTCTGTAATCATTTATAATTTTCCAATGTTGAGACTTAATTGAGTTAAAGTGGGCCTAGATAGCAGTTTACATACTGGTTTAGTCTATCGTCCAGACTAGCTATTTAGAGTTTTCTCTATTAGCAGGGGCTGGGCAATGGTCTCAAGATAAGACACAAGGCTTAGTGCATGTGGCCCTGCCGGGGTCTGGAAGACAACCATACCGATATGGCTTGCAAACATACAGAGAACCATGTGGTCGGACAATTTGGACTGACTCTCAGTCAGGCTCTGTGTCTCTGTGGACTCTTAGCCAAGGGTACAGGACAAGCCAAGGATGAAAACATTACTTCTAAATGGGATGAGGTTGTCTCTTTTCCCCCAGCTTGCATGGCTTAGGGAGCCTAACAATGAGCTGGTTTAAAAAGGAAACCAAGCAATAAAAAGGCAATTACTAACTCACTGTATACTTTCTTTGCTTCCTGGTTGGCAAGTAAGGGACTGAGCTATTTGTACTCGTTTGATAATTATCTGGCTCTGACTGATGAAGTTCAACAGACAGTGTAGGAACAGGGCAGTTTAGATGAGCTCCAGTCTCATAATTTGTTTGCCGTGCTCAATTAACTGTCCTCCAATATTAGCCTACTTACTGGGGTTGATCAAGTACCTACAGGTTTGGGATAATATTTTCCTGTAACTGTCTGTATTTGGCTGCTATTTTACTAATTTGTCAGATTTGTTCCCAAGACTGAATTTCTTTGGTAAAATGTCAATAGTAATCAGGTTAAGGCTTGACTCAAGGCGTAGCCCTATAAGATGTGATAGCATGTAATCTGACTGTCTAATGTTAACATGCAAATTCTACATTCCTGGGAATGATAATCTTTTACACAGAAGAGGACGTGGATTAGATCTATTCATAATGAGTCATATTGATGCTTTGTCAGATAGCAGAGTGGTTGCATGCCCAGGCATCCTCGTAACGGGAGGGTGAAAGAGGTGTGTGCCAAAACTGGCATTGGCAATTTATATTGAATGGCTTTTCCATTTAATCAGTTTCATTGTTTAAGCTTTATCCATTCATAAAGGTTTGATTGTTAATTCTTCATTATTGCCAGCATGCTGATTCAGCTCACAGCTGTGTAGGGGTCTTAAAGCAGGATGGGTAGGGTGGTTTTTATTAGTCAAGATCACAGTCAAATCTGCAGACTTGACATTGAATTTATGGAATGGTATAAAATGAGTACTTCTTCTGTTTCCCATGGAAGAAAGACTGAAGACGTACCGTACAATTGACTTCTCATAGGCAATTTGTAAAGGATATTCATTTGGAATATATTCTTATGATTAAACCAAGATGTGAGCAAACCTCCCCATGCCATGCAAATGTATCATACCATTGCCTTGTTTGATGCAATCAGTTACATAGAATCTGAAAGATAATTTATTGAATTTTTGAAGTAGACATAAAAGTAATAATTTTGTTGGCTAAACTTGTCTCGTCCTCAGTCAATCTTGGTTGGACAATGATTCAGCTCACTGCCAGTCAAGATGGGACCAGAGGTTATAGACCCATTGATTCAAACCTTCTTTCATCTTGAATTTATTCAAGCCATACACCTGCCATAGGTGACCCATAGGGATAGAAATTCGCATGGACAGACCACCCTCCGCCACAAAAGAGCCAATTACAGCAGCATAATGGCGTTGCCAATTAGATTTGCATGGCTCGCTCCACTGCCTGTGATTGTATTGTCCTCCAGATTAAATGCAGCCGGTCAAACTAGGCTCCCCTGATCCGCTCTCCTCTCCAGTTGCTTTGGCTCTCTGCAGGCGTGCTCATCCCTGCACCTCCTCTGCTCTCTTCTTTCCTTTCTCTTGCTGTGAATATACTTTCCTGATCTGTTTCCAGACTTCGTGGGGCATCACAAAACCCCAACCGTACCATAAAAAACAGATAATTCAACTAGCACCTCATGTTGGATGACACATTGCATGACAATGACTAGCCCATGATTGGTTTATCCACACAGCAGTAGTAGGAATGCAAACTCTTTTTCTGAATACCCACACGTCTCCAGGACAGGTTGCCTCACGTTGGGTTGTTATGACAGCGAAAGTCCGTAAACCCTGTGCCACTGATCTTTCATCTGAGCATTCACCATGGTACCTACCCACCGCAGTGCAAACTGTTACTGATAACTGCTTTTCCCCTCCGGAGGATTCAGCGCTCCGCTGATTCCCAGGGATTAGCTCTGTTCAACATAGCCCCAGTAATATTCAAATCCCTACGTCCACAGAGCCTTGGAGCCCTGTGATTAGCCTTACTGAGTGGCCTAGCAGGCCCACTCTCGCATTCAAAAGCCCTAGAGATCTCCTGGTGTGCCGAGCCGCTCTACGGCGCTGCCGTGACGGTGATTGCAGAGAACTTGTCCCCTGTAACGTCCATTAAATGGTCAATTGAGTCAGCGCTTGGTGTTTCCTTTGGCTGTGCGCTGGCTTCATAATCACAGATTTCACAGAGTCCGGCCATTCCAATGAGACCGGCCGCTAGTCCTGAAAGGAGCCAGACTGGAGTCCCCAAGAAGCCGGGGTGTGTTTCTTTCTGTTATCTCTCAGCGTTAGCCAGGCTATGTCCTGTAGTCATGTGTTTGTTTAGGCCGAGGAGCGCTAGAGGACAATAATATCATCAGGCCGCTCCACTCGTTCTGTCTCTGTAGACCTAGTTCACTGGGTTGGCATCCAGCTTTACAGAGATAGCTTTGTTTTGTGTAAGGGACTGTGTTGTTGGCTTGATAACACTGTTTGCTTGTCTTGTTTAGATGGACAGGCATGCATGTTGAATGGATTGAGAGCCGCAGATACACTCCAGCAGGGGCGAGATAAGAAGAGGGCATGACTCCATCAGTGGATAGATATGAAGAGGGCATGACTAACCCTGTAGTACAGCTCCAACCTGAACACATCACAGCCTATCCTGAGAGTTGAGTGTGGGCGGCTGGTGAAACAATCCAGTAGTTTGTGTGTTGGACAATGATGGGTACACTGCTGTGGTCTGAGCACAGGGCAGAGACTCGGTCCTCCAAACCAATTCAAAGCTGCCAACATAACACAGACACAGATTGCAGTGAGAATAACGCAGGGCTTAAACCCTTGGCGTAGACTTAAGCCCTCTAGCGCTTTCTGATTAGGCAATGAGCCGTTGCGGGCGACCAGATGAAGACGTTGTGGTGTGGAGTTAATGGCTGTGAAAAATTGTGGTAATGAGTCATAGGCGGCGATGGCGAGCTAGTAGATCAGGTCAGGTAATTAGAGGGCCGCTAAGGACGATAAAACCAAGGGGAGAGGCACACATAATCATCCTGACTGAAGGCCTGTCCGCTGAGGGCCCTTGCTGTCTCACAGCTGGGCTCCGGGCTGTTTCTCTGGACAGCCCGACCCGGCCCACATGCCTCGTGGAACGTAGCCCGGTCAGCTCTTGACTCAGGAGGCTTTTCCCTAGAAAGTGTGGCTCACTGAGATCCCATGTTCACCATTCACTATGGAGCACAGTGCTTTGTTAGTGTTGTTGCTCGATTTTGCAAGGACAACTGGTTGACCCATAAACTCCTATGAAAATTGCCATGCACATGGTGCCCTGGATTGTGATGTAATTACTGACCCTTTACGCTCTTAGGCTCAGGTTTGCTCAAGACTCCCATTGATGACAGACTGGCGCCTGTTTTGGTTGGCGGGGTGCCCACTCCTAGTTGCACAGGAACGCAGGGCAGAGCCATGGAAAAGCAAAGAGAGTTACTCAGGCAGTTCCTGTAATCGTATTCAGGTCTAGGTATCACTTTTCTCGGCTTTCAGGGCCAGCCTCTGTGCTTGTCCTGTCTGATTATATGTATCACCTTTCCCTGGGGAGTGGGCTTGTGGCTGCATTCCAAAGCTCTCCTCTCAAATTGGCCTTTTCCGAGAGTCTCGGTGCGTCCTAAATAGATGAGCTCTCTGATGCTCCTCTATTTGGTAGGCAACAACATACACAGACCTTTCCTTCTTGACATGGACTGGTTAGGGCCGATAGAGGCCTATAAAGCCGTTCAACAGTTTCACACATTCCGCCTGCTGTGATTTGGAGAACATTGGGTTTTCAATGCTGAAACAGGTTTAAACAGGTGAATTCCAGAGTAACACTTACGTTCATACTTAAATGCTGGCTGAGTGTGCAATGCAAAAGAAAAAGGTCTGCGAAAGACAGTGAAAAAGAGTCAAGTTGTAAAGTGTGTGCTGAAGCTTTGCTTTTGTTATTTTCTACCCAGCTCATTCTTAACAAGGCGCTGTCTAACCTTTTCAACCTGTTCCACTCTCCACAGATGCAGCAGCTGTTCTATGAGAACTACGAGCCAAACAAGAAGGGCTACATTCGAGACCTCCACAACAGCAAGATCCACCGGGCCATCACCCTCCACCCCAACAAGAACCCCCCCTACCAGTACCGCCTGCACAGCTACATGCTCAGCCGCAAGATCGCCGACCTGCGCCACCGCACCATCCAGCTCCACCGTGAGATTGTTCAGATGGGGCGCTACGGGGCGGCCGAGCCCAGCAGAGAGGACCTTCAGCTGGGCATGCCTCCCTCCTTCATGCGCTTCCACCCGCGCATGAGAGAGGAGGTTCTAGAGTGGGAGTTCCTGACCGGGAAGTACCTGTTCTCCTCTTCGGATAACCAGCCCCCCCGCCGTGGTATGGACTCCTCGCAGAGGCTGGCTCTCGACGACATCATCATGCAGGTGATGGAGATGATCAACGCCAACGCCAAGACACGCGGGCGTGTCATCGACTTCAAGGAGATCCAGTACGGCTACCGCCGGGTAAACCCCATGTACGGGGCCGAGTACGTGCTGGACCTGCTGCTGCTCTACAAGAAACACAAAGGAAAGACCATGACCGTGCCCGTCAGGAGGCATGCTTACCTCCAGCAGACCTTCAGCCAGATCCAGTTCCGAGAGGAAGAGAAGATGGACGCCAAGGCGCTGGCCAGCCGCATTAACCAGGACTCAGACTCTCTGTCTTTCCTCTCTAACTCCCTGAAGATGCTGGTGCCCTTCAAACTGGCCAGCTCCAGCCAGGACCTGAAGGAGCCCAAGGAGGAGAAGATCAACATCCTGGTTCCCCTGTCGGGCCGCTACGACATCCTGGTGCGTTTTATGACCAACTTTGAGCATGTGTGCCTGATCCCCAACCAGAACGTGAAGCTGCTCATCCTTCTCTTCAGCACAGACAACAACACGGAGAGGGTGAAGCAGGTGGAATTAATGAGGGAGTATCACATGAAGTACCCGCGGGCCGAGATGGAGATCAAGCCCATCTCGGGCTCCTTCTCCAGGGCACTGGCCCTGGAGGTGGGCTCCTCTCACTTCACCAACAACTCCCTGCTCTTCTACTGCGACGTGGACCTGCTCTTCACGGCGGACTTCCTGAAGAGGTGTCGGGGCAACACGGTCCTGGGGGAGCAAAGCTACTACCCCATTATTTTCAGCCAGTACGACCCCAAGGTGGTGTACGCTGGAAAGGTCCCCAGTGACAACCACTACGTCTTCATCTCCAAGACCGGTCTGTGGAGGCACTTTGGCTATGGCATTGTCTGTGTCTACAAGGGGGACTTGGTCAGAGCAGGAGGCTTTGACACCTCGATACAAGGGTGGGGGCTTGAGGACGTGGACCTCTTCAACAAATTTGTCCAATCAGGGACCAGGTTGTTCAGAAGCACAGACACTGGGTTGGTACACGTCCACCACCCAGTCATCTGTGACCCCAACCTGGAGGCCAAGCAATACAAGATGTGCCTGGGTTCCAAAGCCTCGTCGCACGGCTCGACACAGCAGCTGGCTGAACTGTGGCTCGAGAAGAACGACCATGGCTTCAGGAGGCTGGGCAGCAGCCCTAATAACGGCTCCGTTAGGACATCGTGAGGTGAGCCCAGCCACAACCGAACCAAACTGGACCCAAAGCGGCTGGGCCTCTCTCTTTCTCCTAGTGGTGTTTTCAACTACCTAATTTATTTTTTACCGAAATGAAAGACGTTGATGGGTGGATGTCGGCTGGATATATTTTGAAGATCTTTTTTTGGAGGGGGGCAGATGACCCTCCTGTCTGTTACCAGTCCATTCTGTGTTATCTATTGACTATGGTATGGGGATGGTGGGGATGTTTGTGTGTGCCTCAGTGAAGTACACCTACAAAGTCCATAGGTATTAGTTTTTGTTGCTGGAGAACCGACCTATATAGATGTATTATTCTGTGACCAGCAGTGCTCTAAGGTTAACTGTCCTCTTGATTGTGAATGTTTACAGGTGGGTGATTTCCAACAAGATTTCATAGATGAAGAGGTTAACATGCGTCTCAACGATTTTGATTTGGACCGAGGGCCAATTGACTCGATTTGTTTTTCTTTTAAATTGTTACTTTATTATTTGCTTTGAAGATAAAGAATTACACTGTCAATGTTTTCCTGGATTCATATTTTCCATTTACTTCTGTGAACCCAATTGTTTGATTTATTATCTGCAGTTGATTTTGTCTAATTTATTGAATTAGCAGGCTCTAGTTTCTGCTCCCTAACTGTTGAAGATGGAGTGTGTAGGCTATATTAGAACAAAATTGTATATCCATCTCGAGCTGTTTGGAATGCTTTTTATTTCTTTGTTCTTTTCCTTCCATCAAACTCATGGTTACCAAAGAGGTTTTGCACAGTCTGCTTTAGGTATCATCAATTGTGCGCATGTGACTTGTTTTTCAGGTGGTGCATCACAAAAAAAGAAATGTACTGTAGACGTGAGTGAATGATAGGACAAACGAGTGAGTGATTTATTTGACCCGAGTGAGTGAGTGGGTGCGGCGGTAATTGAGAGAATGAGAGCACTATCCTTGAACAAGCCCTCGGGTGGCACCAATGAGGAAGAATGCCTGTCCACAGGACATGTTTTAGAACGGTTCACTGAATTTTTATGAATTTTAATTCAAGAATTCGAATGCAGAATTCTGTTTATCCCTTGACCTTTTACCTTTACAACACTCCATTAGGATTGTCCTTTGTAGTCCTTTGCTGTGGAGGAATATCCCTCAACCACATGCCCAACCTGAAAAGGAGAAGGGCAGATGTACCAGATCACTTCTTGAAGTGGACAAATGACCATGCTCTCACCAGAGTCTTTTCTTGGGCTTTTTTATATTTCTGTTCTTTCAACTCCTCTGTCCAACTGGGAAAGGTTTTATATTTAAGAAATAAAATGGGAAGAATGTTTATCAAAATGAGCCACCATTGTCATACTTTCTTTTCCCCTTTTATTTTGAGTTTCCTTTATCTAACTGCACACAAAACATTACTAGTTGCGCTGCGCTCTTTAACTAGTCTTGAAAAACAATATGACTTCAGCCCGGTTTGCAAAGGCAGCTTTTTCCACCAAGTCTCGTGTCAGTGTGGACATGGATACCCATGTTCAAGAAGCTCTGCAGATGGTATTATCACGCTGATTCTGTAGGCCTCCGAAAGAAACCTCTGGCAGGGCCAGTGAAGAAGTAGTCCCCATGCAAATGCCAGGAAAAGTCAATATTGTGCTTTTGTGTCAGCTTTGGGGCCACAAAGACACTTCTCCTGGTGGGGGAGGGATAAGCCCCCAACACCGACACACATATGCACAACGCAAATAACAAACTGAGAAAGAATGCATTAGACTCATTCCCAGGACAATCACATCTCACCTTCCAAAAAATTAAAGATGCCTCAAGTGTTTTACTTCTTACTTACTAAATGTATAGGCAAATAAACTTAGTTCCCAAACTAACTTTTATAAGTCTGGTAAGATTTTGTAGAAAATGATTTAACCGTAAGAATATGTATTTTAAACAGTCCCTACAGACATACACAACCAATGTTTCCCTTCCATTGTTAGTCTGCCTATTTAGGGAACAGAGAAAGTGTTTGGTGAGTAGAAACTCCAAGCCAATCTGCATTTTTATGAGAGAAGTATTTATCTTTTTTGATAGAAAGGACAGAACGCAGCATGCATCTAGGAACGCGACCATTTGGGTCTGTTAAGTTTTATATGTGCCAGCAGAGCTGATTCCTATTAAACCTCTGCATGGCGCAAGGCCTCACTAAATCCATGGTTAGCAATGAAGTGCTTCTCTTGGTGAACAAGAATGTGGTGGTGACTCTCCCTTACCAAAAAGCTAATCTATTGTGGTTTTGTCATTTATCTGAAGTAGTGTTTTGGACACTTGAGCCATTGCTCCCAGCTTTGTTCACATTCAAACTGAGTGGTAGTGTTCCACAATAACGATACAATGTCTGCTTTTCACATGCAAACCCCATGGCTGTGTTCTATCTACTCCCAATGCTTCACCCACACAGCACTCCCGGGACTTCTCACTTTACATCTCTCACACATTCTGTACCCAGCATTTGCTCCGCTCAAAGAGAACACCAAACAAAAGCATTAATAGGGCAATGAATTGTTCCTGGCATATAAAACATTGCTGTAGCTGCTCCAGTCTAAAGGGATGGTCTGCCTCTGGGCTGTACTGGCTCAGCTGTCCACACGTTGTTTTCATTAGGTCTAATGCTGCCCGTCCCCTGAGGAGGACGGCACTGGAAATAATTTTGGAGGCTTCCTGCAAGGCTCTGGGTGTGTTTGGGGCTATTGTCTATGGTGTAGGTGCCTTAATCTTGAAGCAATCTGTTGAACTGTACCATCTAACATTTCCCCCCTGGGTATTAGCGAAGCGCTTATTGCCTCTGATTCCACCAGACAGTTAGCAGTGCCGGAGTTGAGTTGCTTTGTTACGGAGATAACGACTCGGCCTGGGGTCCTCATCTGCGGGCCACATGGGCCTGACACTGGTCGCGAGCGAAGCGTTCAGAGCGCTCTCTGGGTGGAGGAGGAGGCTGTGAGGACAGCATGATAGATGACATAACTGTGTTTGCGACTGCCACACTCGGAAAGCAGTAGTAGCCAGGCGGCGTCAGGGCCCTGACAGCTTTGTGGATGTGACAATTTAGTGCATCGCTTGCCTGTCTGTCTGTGGCACTGCAAGTGTTTAGTCCAATTGTTCTATTTTTATGTTAACACGGTCTTGTAAAAAATATATCCATGAACATGTTATGATATAAAATTATAAAATGTATGATAGTCTTTGTAAGTCGTTTCTGCCTGTATTGTGCTTGGAAATACAGAGCGTTGTAACTATTTGATCTATGTGCTTCATTCCAAGGAGCCACGGTGAATAAAACTCTGTCACACACGCACAATTAATCTCCCGTCACAGATATATACACACGGACACACGAACACACATTAAAAATATACCCGATCAACGTAGGGGTTGGTACTAGGCAACAATCTAGCTGT
Source organism: Galaxias rostratus (assembly GCA_036024795.1). NCBI lineage: Eukaryota > Metazoa > Chordata > Actinopteri > Galaxiiformes > Galaxiidae > Galaxias > Galaxias rostratus. Next base: position 4,991 of record JAVQJS010017844.1, on the reverse strand, counting down.
GGAGACTTTGTTCTTGAGTAAGCCAAATCTGCTTGAGACATGTAGCAGCATGCAGGTCTTTGTAACAACAGGCACATTGTCCCGGCCTGGGAGAGAATTCTTAGGGGCTGTTTATTTAATGAACACCCCCTACTCTCCACCTCTGATCTCTCACTTCCACACTGCTCTGTTTTTCCTAGGCCGTAAGTTCCAATTCAAAAATATTTGCTACAGATGTTCAATATTTGTGTTTAGATGTTTTGTTTTTCTTCACAAACTACGAGTGCAAGAAAACACAGCAACATTGACAGAGACAGTTAGGCTGTAAATAGCCAAGTTTGAGGATTCTCCTGTGAAAGCTGCAGATTGATTGACAGCTCTCCTCCGTACCTGGCAAGCACTTTTGAGGTCCTCGGCTGTTCACACAGAAGCTTGAACCGTGTCCTGCTCCACCAGACCAGATGTAAGGAGAGGAGGAGAAAGATGGCAGGATGATGTGCCAAATGTGGCAATGGGGGGGAAATGTGAAATAAACAAAAATAAAACAATAATAAATAGCAGTGTTTGGATTCCTTGGAAGCACATCTTCCTACTGCCGACGCTGTGATATCACCGGATTCCAACCCATACTGCAGACAGAGGATCACCGCTAAGCTAGTGACATGACAACCATGAAAAACTGCTTTTACAACTAAAGAGACCTCTGAATGACCTCTCAGCTGAGTCAATGGGGGTTCATAAGCTTCTTTCAAGGCCTCATCCGGGCTTATTCCTGGATATACAGGGAACGGGTATACAGGAGGGAAATGAGAGAAGAGTTGCTGCGGGGCTGTTGGCTGGACTGACGAGGCTTTCTTTTGAGTCAGGGAGTGTGGAATTGACGGTTGTCCAGAGAAAAATAAAGTTTTATTGTATAATATAAGTTGGAATGAAGACGAATGGTGTGCCTATCAGCTATTTCTTTAGATGATATTGGTTGCAACCACAGGAAATGGCATCCGGCTGAAGGTCACGGGTAATGTATAGTAATGGTTCCACACTTTGAATGGCCAGCGGGATATACGGTACGTGTGTGCACCGAGCCCTGGTGGAAGAGGAAGTAACACCTTTCATTGAGTATCATCTTCCTTTGCATGCCATGGAGTGCACTATAGCCACCACGAGAGTAGGGAAGGGACCTTTAGGAAGGTTCCAGATGGGATTAAAAAGATGTAACGTGAGTCAATGGCATGGCTGTCTTCCTCATTTTAACCTTACCTCTGAATGTGGGCGAGCGTGACCGGCGACTATAAGAAGGATTCCACACTGCCATCTTCTGTCTGACTACCTGACAGTGAGGAGGATTCTCCGAGTAAGGCCGCGGCTCACACTTTAGGCCTTGGGCAATAGAAAGTACACAATGTGCAGATCTCTGTTCCGGCACACATGAAAAATATAACACTTCAAAATGGATTTTAATCAAAATGAGTGCTAATTTAGCTCAGCTGAGGGAACTTAAGTGTGGGTCACTGGGGGTCAATGGACAGGGTGTGACCAAGTGTTCTATAAAAGGGTTCCAAACCAAATTTGATCCCAGTGTGAAATGAGGACAAACCAGCATCGAGTTAAGTAATTCATATCGGCTTAACAAAGGTCCAAGTCTTTTTCTATTACAAGAGCAACATTCATGATATTTTCAGGGACATGATGTTGGCTGCAAAGTAAACCCTTGGCATCTATTTTGTCTGTTTACCCGAGGTCTTGCCAGTGCATCCAAGAAAACCTTTATCAGAAGCCCCTTGATAGCGGTTTCAAAAAACCCTCCAGAGGAATCCAGGCCCCCCACTTCACTATGGTTCAGAGACGCACTGGCCTATCTCATTGTGACATTGGCTTGGGGTAGTGCTACAGTACACAGTACTACCAATACATTGGATGAGGTTCCCTTACTCCCTCTCAGTGCAGTCTGCCTATTGGCTAGTAGTTGCTAAGAACAGGCACTTTAGTATTCCTCCATTCAGCAAGGGGGGTCTTGTCAACAGCTCTCTGTGCCCATCCATCATCTGAGTAAACATGTCTTCCTTATCCAACCACTTACTTAAGAAGTGACACAAAATACTACACAAAAGAAAGAACACAGGATTTATCATCAAAATAACTGTTTATTGTGATAAAGTGCAATATTTAGGACATCTATTTACACATGCAAGAGTATTTCATGAGTATAATTGACCATAAACCTCTGTGTCTTATCTGACATTCAAAGCTGGTGTTGACATGGCAAAATACATTATGCTATTGGTCACTACTATGAGAGTGCCAACATCTATAGGATAGAGAGGATAATATAGCTACCGAACAGTTTTTTTCCAACTGTTGACCTATGTACCTGGCACATTGTTCCACAAGCATCAAGGAAATGCAGGTGCTGATATACAATCTGCTGTGTGGCGATATGAACGCATCTTCATGAGATGGTCCGGGGAGCCTGGTCACTTATCTCAGATCAGCTACTCTAAGTAAAAGCAAAGGCCCTGATCTATAGGCGGAAAATGGCCCAGCATGCATCCAAATGATGGTGGTGTCTGGCAAAGCATCCTCCCCAGCGGAGTAACAAGGTCCAGTTCAGCGGACCTACTAGCTGCTACAGTGTGTCTGTCAGTGGATGTCCCGTCTTGCGGACAGCTGTCCCCTCCACCACAGCTGCCGTTGCCATCGTCCGGGTCGGTCAGGTTGGTGTCTGTGTGGCACACAGGTGCCTTTGACAGGCTCCCCTGGGGCCCGAGCGTGGGCTCTCTCCCCCTCGTACGTTGCTCTGATGTCAGAGCTCTGCGGCCCCCTGCTCTGAACACTGGGGGCCTGTGAGTGCGTATTCCCCCACGGCTCACGGCTGGGTCTCAGCACAGAGCTGCGATTCTGCACCCAGCCGCAGCACAACAGCTACCTTCTTTTTCTCAAGCTGGTCTCTAGTCGGCCCAGCTCCTCGTAGGACTGGTAGAAGACTTCCAGCTCGCCCGAGCCCCAGCCCCGCCAGACACACAGGCACCACTCCGTATTTTCCTTGCGAAAGCCACACACAACAGTGTCCTTTGCGACCAGCACCGCCTCCTCTAGGACCCTGGAGGAAGGAGAGAGGGAGCGGGGAAGTAGGTGAAAGCCGGAGAAGGGACGGAACACTGAAATTAGCTTGTGGACTCTTCCTAGAAGCTCAACTGGTAAGCAGTTCCCTGGAAGGTCCCTGAGGACACAGAGCACACTGTTTACATCGGTTATTGATGTAGATCAGAGTTTTTATAGCGGCAAGTTGGCACCCTGTGTTCACAAACAGGATCCACCCCAAGGCACCCAAGTGTAACCTTAACCAATAAGACGTAAAATTGACCACAGCTCAACCAGGAATTTCATCCAGGAATCATGATTTATGAGGGCCGAGACACAAAGTTCTCCGAGAGATGGGGCGCCTCCGTATAACCTTGTTGCCTGAGCATGACCAACTATGTGTCACAAGGGGCAACCCTGTATTATCCCCGTCCATTGCTATTTGATCTACTGGGGTGTATCATTATCCTCTCTGGCCGTTGTGTCATGTTCTGTAATATACAACCCCAAATGGTTGTATGCAAAGAGAAGGTGAGAGTAAATCTACTCAGCGGTCATGCACCTTGGAGCAGAAGAGACATCAAACAGACAAGTCGGCACGTGGCTCCAGGTAGGATATTAAACCCAAACCGTTTCCCCAAGCATTTTCCGTGCACACACACTAGAAGTGTTTCTCAGATGAATGCACAGGGAGCACAGGCCAACAAAAGGGGGACAGCACCTAGTGCAGCCAAACCCCTATTGAGAACCCCCCCCGGCCTCTCATCACTCCCCCCCACCTCCCCGTGACCCCCCGTCGTGACCCTGCGGGTGAACTCCCAATGTGCTGTCTGCATTACAGGTGCACCCTGAAATGGCTGCTTATTAAGGGCCCGGCGTTGGGTGGGCCTTTTTTGTACCTGCTTCCCAACGCCCAGCCTCTTTGTGTAAGCTCACACAGAAAGCCTTTCTGCAGGGGACCAGCTGCTGGCTTTTTTACAGGAATAATTACAGAGGCTGACTAACCACCGTAAGCACATGATGAAGGTTCTTGCTGGGTTTTATTGAAGCTGAATCGGCAAATTAATATCTAGCTAGCTCTAGTTCTTTTTGTGTGTGTGTGTGTGTTGGCTCTGCAGGCTTCGTCACAAATAAAGAGGTCCCACTAGTCTCAGGTATTAAACGGTGAGCGGGGGTATTTTTCACTGTTACACTCGGAAACAGATGCAGCAAGTTAGTATTAGAGAAAGAGGTCTATATGACATTTAACTCCCTGCAGTATTGGGCCTACTTATCCTACATCTGTACAGTGTCTGGCTACCGTGTCCCATAGGCTAGTACAATTGATTTTGGAACTCTATTCAGTGCAATCCATCAAAGGCTGTAAAAGTTTAGTGAGTGACTGGCCTCAGTTCAATCTACTGAAAACTCAAGTACTGTTTTTTTGAAGAGCACCTGTTTTTCCCTCACTATCTTTAACACGAATCATTGTCTAAACTGAGGGGGCTCAAACCTGGCTAATCAAATCGATCTAATCAACTGCAAAGCAAAAAAAAACTGCAGTTTTTGAGGATGGTGGGATCCACTTAGCTAAGTCCAAATCCAAAATCTTGAATTGATGCCCAGCATGAATATCTGCCAGATCTAAAAATCCTTGTAATTTAAATAAGTAAATGTGATATTTGAGAAAGTGAATACTTCGAGAACGATTGTAAATGAAGCCATTTTAAGTGACGATTGTTACCAACATACCCTAAAGAGGAACTTCCAGGGGGGTTGAGAACAGCAATCACACGTCCCCTTAGACAATCTGTTTGCATCTCAATTACCATCACATCGCCGCCTCGTCTGTGAGAGAATACACATATAGACAGACACACACAGACACACAGACACACAGACACACACACACACACACACACACACACACACACACACACACACACACACACACA
>JAVQJS010017843.1:0-12537 GCA_036024795.1 Galaxias rostratus | reverse complement strand
GAGTGTGTGTGTGTGTGTGTGTGTGTGTGTGTGTGTGTGTGTGTGTGTGTGTGTGTGTGTGTGTGTGTGTGTGTGTGTGTGTGTGTGTGAAAGACATATTCAGTCACAGTCAATCCACTGTCCCACAATAAATACACAGATAGGGTGTGATATTTTTTTTACTAACCGTGACCCAAAACGACTCTTTCTTCTTCTTCCATGAACATTGATCAAATGAACCTCTGATTTAGCAATCGTTCATTGAGCTCTACTCCTCCCCCCATCTCTTTCTCTCTCTCTCTCTTATCTCTGTCTCCCTATCTCTATGTCCCACACCCTTTTGCTCTTTCAATCAGTTCACTCGTCAACTCATGGACACGTCTGCCAAATCAGGGACGTAAACAGGTTGTCTGATCTGTCCGTCTGATGAACAATGCCGATGAAAGATCTCTTTGATTCTCCGAGAATGAATCGCTCGAGTTTGATCGCCGCCGAAGGAATAAGCCAAGCCACTTTGTTGTGCTGGTATTTGGCGGTCATCTCAATCTGTCAACTTTTCCAGTCACAGATATCGCACCCGCAGTTCACGGGCGGATGCTGTTCGCTGAGACACTACAGGACTAAATGCCGTTGTCTGTTTTGCATTGATAACAGCTGAATAATATAGCTGTACGCCACTGACCCCTGGTCCGAAGACTTGCACAGACACAAACACAGTCAAATACCGGCCCGGCAGAGTAGCTCCGTCCATCGTTGGCTTTTTGCTCATTAATGGTCGATTTTCCCCCTCTTACGTAATGTCAATAGAAATGTGTCAGTCACTATGGAAACAATCTAGGTTAGGTGATGGGTGGGCAAACAGAGGAGGCTAAATGTCCCTCTACCACTAGTAAATGTTCACACAGGTTTTTGCATAGATCGGGCATCAATACGTTTGACATTCAAGTATCTATTTCCAGGTCATCCTTTTCCTTTATTTCTCCTAGTCCTTCCCTTGATTTCTCTCTTTCTTCAAATACATCTCTTCCAGTTTCCTCCCCTCACTTCCCATTGGCCTTTCCCCCCTTGCCTTTCTCTGGCATGAAATATTTTCCATGTTTCATTAATCAGAGCAAACAAACACTAACTCAGTCTAAAAACCTCCACGCTGCAGTCTAAGCAAGCTAAACTCAGAGAAAGTAAGAAAGACAGAAAGAAAGAAAGGCAGGCCAAAGACAGTTGGGTGTGTCAGTGAAAAACCTTATTTCGCTGTCTGTCTGTTGTGTAATTAACATCCTCTGTACTACATGCAGTCCAGACTCCCCATTAAGTTTTCACAGTCTATTCAGTTGAAAAGTCCTTAGCTTGTGTTTGTGTGTATGCACACAATCGTGTGTCGATGAGAGCTAATCAGTCTCTATTATTGCAACCTTGAGCTCAGAGGGAAATCTAATACGCCACACGTTGCATTTCCTTCAGGTTGAAAAACACAAACACACACCGTGCACACTTTCTAGCCCTTTGAAGAGGAGCTGCTAGTGTTTGTGTGTGTGTGTGTGTGTGTGTGTGTGTCTTTCTTTGCACGTGAGAGGTTGTGTGCATGTGTCTGTACATCTGTGAGTGTGTGTGTGTGCGTGTGTGTGTGTGTGTGTGTGTGTGTGTGTGCGTGCGTGCGTGCAAGAGTAAAGGCCAATAGCATTGATTCCCAGGGATTTGAGAGTAAATTGCATTGTGTGCCCCCCTGACCCGTTCCTTAAGAGAGCTACTCCAAATCAATTGCTCTCTCACTTCAGAGTTGGTGTAAACACATACCTACAGCCGATTAAGAGTCCACACTTACACACAAGTTTAAACACAAACACAATCAACAGGCTAAATCTACAAATGAGTAGTACAGTAGCTGACCTATTTACATTTAATAGGCAATGCCAATAAATTCTCACTAACTGTATTTACTCAAAGCATTTAAAGATAACCTTGCAGGTGTGTCTGCATGTGCCCATGTTGCATGATTGTTTAGGCATATGAAGTATGTACATTGAGTGTGTGTGGCAGAAATTTCACCTATACATACACACATGTTGGCAACACTTTCGCAGACAGCCGAAAGCTGCATTTCACAGGGCTCCCCATGGGAAAGATCCACAGTAGTCAGAATATCGATAACACAATCCTGGACAACAATTCCATGAAATAATGAGTACCATTAGACATAGTCTATTTGAGGTTGTTGTCAGACCTGTGACCCCTGGATATGTTTGGGCCAATTTAACAGTCTAACAGCAAACATAGCTCCTCTATGCTTTCGTTTTAATTACGAATTTTGAATCCACTTTCAATCGATTCAATTTCCACACAGTTGGTGGATGCAATGCTGTGAGTTATGCCTTGTCATGCCCTTTTTGCTTGAAACAAGTTAATGGATCCCTTATAGATGATCATCCTCTCATTTTCTCTTTCCAAAAAAAACACACACAAAAAATGTTTTGTAAATAAACAACCAGCACTGAAGGAAGGAAGAAGAAGTCTGGGAATTACTTTCGTAATTGTTTTAACAACCGGTTAATGGGACTCACGTAAGGATTTATTTATTTAAATGTTATTTATTGCTGATTTTTTTTAGGTCGAATTATAAAAGGGTTTCATCCAAATTCGTTTGGCAACTGTACACGTACAGGTAAATGAAGAGCCATGAGACGGGAAGAACCAGAAGAGATATTTCAATACTGAAGTATTATGTAATGCGGCTGATTAAAATAAAACGAGCGGTTATAATCACGTCACTTTGAAATGCTTCTGAACATCAACAGGTATTGGGAAGGGGCCGTTGCAGATCAGTTTTTCTTTCTCTCTGCTCTTGATCTCCTAACGCTCTCCCTAACCTATTGCCAACGGTCACATATTGACTTTCTCTTTTTTACACACAGTTGCACACAGAGGAAGACAAAGAGAGAAGGGGAGGGGGGTATCTTTTACAGCCCAGGTTGGAGCACTGGGCACTGGCGATAAAAGCACGGAGAGGGTTCGGTGACCTATGGAGAGCAATGACGTGAGTGCGCATGGACCTCGATTACAAAAAGTGACACACTACATCACATGCAAAGCACACGGCACACGTATGATAGATCTTCCAGTTTCCAAGGCAGGAGTGAACTTATTTTCCCCACTCTCATTAACAGCCAGATGAGTGTGAATCCACGGGAGACTTCATACGTTTCCATGCAGCCCTCCCCGATGTCGGAGCGCTCCTCGGCATGGGTCTAATGAACGGTACCCCACATACCGGATGGTTTCGGTCTTGCGCCAAACTTCGCAGGATGCGCGACGCACCGGTATGATTGTGTCCAACGTAAGCCTAAGCTGCATTGACTGTCCTGCAGAAGATGGAACCGGGGTTTCTCGCACTCTCAGCCCCACCGGACACGTTGTGGTTGCGGTGTGCCTTGGGTTTATTGGCACTTTCGGTTTTCTCAATAACTTTATAGTGCTGCTGCTCTTTTCCCGGTATCGTACTTTGCGCTCGCCTATTAACTGCCTGCTCGTGAGCATCAGCATGAGTGATCTACTGGTTAGCGTGCTTGGGACACCGTTCAGCTTTGCTGCGAGTACGCAGGGCAGGTGGCTGATAGGACGCTCTGGTTGCGTGTGGTATGGCTTCGTTAATGCATGTCTGGGTGAGTACGCTAAATGCCTATACCATGACATTGACATGTATCCATTCTAATTCGCTTTAGTAATTGTTTCAAGAAAAAATGTATACGTTTGGTGCCACAACTAATCTATGCAAACTATCAACGATTGAACGAAAGGGTATTAACTTATAATACATTTTTAGTTTGAATTTTTTTACCAACAAATACACTTTGACTTAAATTGTAATTTTTCAAAACGTTGTGCATTATAATTTACCTGGCATTTTATCAGTTGTGTTTTTACCGTATGTTATTGTATTTAATTGGTGCCAAATGACTTGACTTGTATGACTTGACTGAAAAAACTAACAGTTTGTTTAGGCATAAATATTTAAATTTCTTTTTAAATTAAACAAACTCTTTACCAATAGAATTGCTTTAAAATGTGTCTAATTAAATATTGGAATTCGTTGAGGACTAATCAACTAAAGTTCATCCGTAATTTATGTAGATAATACAATAAATCTACCTGCTCGCAAAGAAAGTTATCCTTTTTCTTTGAACAGGGCAAGGTCGTTGCATAGACACATTCCATTGTCTGAGCATTACGAAAACAGATGTCCGTTTAGGCCGTTAGTTAATTATCACGACAAGCAGTTCTATCACTGTGCCAAAACTCTTTGTCATGTGGTAACGTAGTTAATGATGTTCGTGTGCGGTGCAGTCATCTTTGCTACATGAGTCGTAGCAATTAGCGATCCATGCTGACCATCATCAGGGAATCCTATACTGCCAATAAATGCGCGAAATGCTGGTGACAGAATATCCATCGTCTCTTTTTTGATCAACGGAGCCGCGCCGCAATCCTTAATAACCTACCAACACCGTAGGTTCTACGATAAATTAGTCTAATTAATTTTTATTGGCCAGCATAGCACTATTTTTCATAAAGACAACGGTCAATATTGTTCTAGCAACACCATTATGCCTCAGATAGCAAACTTGATTAACAACTAAATGTACTGCACCTCGGGGAATTCCGGAGGAAAATATTGAATGAATCGAAGCTTATGTCTTTACTGAGTGTAAGGACAAGGGAGAAAACTTTGTGGGAATTTTGAAAATGCACACATTTGTGAGTGCTTGTGTGTTGGGGGCAGTCAGAACATAACTCGTCAGGTTTGGTGCTCAGACACTTTGCATGTTTTATTGGTCTCCTCAGGTCGATATGATTCCAGAGACCTTTTCTTCCCTGTTACATCTTACCTCAGTCAAACATACAGACAGACACACACACACATAGACGGGGTTTTAACTACAAATGACACAGTTCCGTAGACACAATCACCTCCACACACGTCATCTTATTCTGCGTCTTTCATGGGATTTAGCTCCAATCAGGGTTGCTGTAACAGCAGGTGCATTACTGGGGATGAAGAGGTGGTTAGCTCATCAGTGCCCTTTGATTTCCCTACAATAGGACTCCCTTGGACCTTCTGTATAGTTTTCTAGGTATTAGGTTATTTTGCGTTTGAATAAATCAACAGTCCAGCTCCAGATAGCTGTTCCATAGTTTTTAAAAGCAGACCCAAAAGCAGGCAGAAAGGGTTATTTTTAGATGTGTTAAGTGGGACTTCTAACACTGCTTGTGTGTGTAAAGGGTTTTACATTTGCGTGCAAAGAACTCCTTGTTAACATGGCCCCTTTCCCTGTGTGTATGGGTGATCGTGCCGATGTGTGTCTGCGTGTTTGTGTGTGTGTGTGTGTGTGTGTGGGGGGGGGGGGGGGTGTTTGTGTGTGTGTGTGTTTGTGTGTTTGTGGGCGTGGGTGTGCATCTGTGTGTGTCTCCAGGCGTGGTGTCGCTCATCTCCCTAGCCGTGCTCTCCTTTGAGCGCTACTGCACCATGCTGGGCCCCTCCATGGCTGACGGCCGGGACTACCGGCCCGTCCTGGCGGGCGTGGGCTTCTCCTGGCTCTACTCGCTGGCCTGGACCGTGCCCCCCCTGCTGGGATGGAGCCGCTACGGCCCCGAGGGGCCCGGCACCACCTGCTCGGTGGACTGGAGCACCCAGAGCCCCAACAACATCTCCTACATCGTCTGCCTCTTCACCTTCTGCCTCGTGCTGCCCTTCGCCGTCATCCTCTACTGCTACTGCAGCCTGCTGATGGCCATCCGACAGGTGGGTGCCGGGGCCTTTCAGGCGAGTCGTTCGTTAAAACACCAGCGCTTTTCTCAAGAGCGTTGGAGCCGCAGTCGCCGAACACACCCGGCCGCGTGTTTGAAAGCTTCCTGCTTCTGGCAGTCTGACCGGGCGGGCTTGGAGCCGAATGCAGAATTAGAGGAGGTACATAGGACGTAACCGCATGATCCGTGTCCCAACTACCAGTTCACATCGCACGCGCAAGAAACGTGAGGTCGGCAAATCGTCCTTACGGAAAGGGCCCAACTTCGACGTGAATTAAAACAATTCTCTTGGTCCTAAATAATTCTTGACAGGTAACTGTTGTGCCAAAATGGGCCATGGATCCAGCCTTCCTCTTATGTTCGATGAAAAACCACTGGCATTAGAAAGCCAGCGTGGAAAATGTGCCCTCAATACCTGCTTCAAAAATGGTTGTCGGAGTTTGAGACAAGGCGAGGACCTAAAAGAAAAGGATTAACTTGACATTTAGAAGTTTGGGAGGGGGGTAGGTAACAGAGAGAGATAAAAGAGAGGGTGATGCTTTGGCAATCTAAGGTGAGATCATGTTTGGACTTGTTTCTGGCCTCATTGCATCATCAATCCTGCTCTATGCTTGGCACTTTAGCGTTCCTCAGAGGCACCTTATGTTTCCAATACTTCGCCCGTTTTGCTTTGCCCAAAAGCAACAAGAGTGGGCATTCACCTGCTTGCCTTTGGGTATTCGACGATGACAGAAAAAAGTTTTCCTTTCCCTCCCTTCCCTCCTTTCTCTAACCGTCTTTCTTTGTGTCTGCAAGAGACAGGATCAGGGCAATCCAGATTGGTGTCAGACTGGATTTGCCATCCAGCTGTGCGAGTTTGTGCTTGTGTACGCGTGTGTGCGCGGAGTGTAAGATTTGGGTTGCTTGTGTGGAGATAATCATCTGCTTATGGTACACTCCATAAACACTCACTCTTTTGCACGCTCGATCACACAGGCACACTCAACCATGCACAAAAAGAAGCCCAAGTTTAATCAACTCTATCACCCAATCATTGCCCTTTTCTGTGTAGCTGCATCCATTAGTGTTGACACCAATACACGCTTGTATGGAAAGACTTATTTCAAAAACACATGCCCATTAGAGTTTTCTCAACCTTCTTCTGTTTCGCAAGCCAGCGACATTTGTTTAAGTACGTTGACGGTGCCTTTCTATAAACCTAGCTGGAAAGGCAATTGTTTAAAAGGTAGCTTTACTAAAGAGCCTTGCAGGATAGACTGGATAAACACATACCACCACTGGGTCGTAAAGTGCTGCAGCTGATTGGTTCCGCTAACGAACCTTATGCTGCTTGGTAATCCAGCCCTTTAAGTGTCAACCGCCATGTTACTGGCGTACATTGGCTGCTCTTATAATACAGTTTCTCAAGATATATATTTGAATTCAGTATGTATAACCATGCGGAACAAAGGCTATCTACAGTAGACCGGAACTCGGTGTAGTGCAAGTCTGATCTGAGGTCTGCCCCTCCTTCCTCTGCCTCCCAGGTGAGCAGCGTGAGCTCGGTGATAACGCGGCGCCGGGAGCAGCGCGTCCTGGCCATGGTGGTCACCATGGTGGTGTGCTACCTGGCCTGCTGGATGCCCTACGGCGTGGTGGCCCTGCTCGCCACCTTTGGCCCCCGCAACCTGTTGACCCCTGAGGTCAGCATCGTGCCCTCGCTTCTGGCCAAGGCCTCCACTGCCCTCAACCCGGTGATCTATATATTCATGAACAAACAGGTGAGGGGGAGGTGTACACTCACACACACACACACACACACACACACACACACACACAAACTCATACACACACGCACACGCCCACAGCCATTACCACCAGCATCACAACTACCCATGATCAGAGCCATCTTTATTGCCGGACAAGTGCAATATAGTTACTTCATCACTCATCAACCAACTTTGTCGAATGAATGTTGTTTATCACCATGAGTTTTTGGGGAGCTCAAACAACACACACACACACACACACACACACACACACACACACACACACAGACACACACACTCACACACACACAGACACACACACACACACACACACAGGACATTCCCCTCTATTTTAATCAGCAGACAGATGAGCTGTAATTGCATGTACTAATGGAGGCACAGGCATCAGGCCTAATCTGGCAGTGGGTTATTATAAAAAGTTGAGAGCCTCCTTCCCTCTCTCGCTCTCTCTCTCTCTCTCTCTCTCTCTCTCTCTCTCTCTCTCTCTCTCTCTCTCTCTCTCTCTCTTTCTCTCTCTCTCTCTCTCTGACCGTCTCTCACCATACCATTAAAACACCCATGACCTGTCTGTGGCATAACGACCTCCCAGAAGCACTTTCTGTCACGCACCAATGCACGCTTGTAAACGTGCACTTTCAAAATGGTCACTGACGATGTTGAATCATTGGAGGACAGATCAACAGGGTGGAAGATGGAAAGATTGTGACTTGCGGATGGATGGAGTGGGTTTGAAAGGGGGAGGGGTGAAAAGGAGAAGGGGAGGAAGATACATTTTGGCGGTTGGGGGATGTGCAAGGTGGAAGAGGGAGGGATTGACATCAGGTGACGAGAAGAAAGCATGCAAAGGGAGGGGAGGAAGGGGCAAGCCAAAGGCGGCTTAATCTCCAGAGGGACAGCGCCCCGTGGCTTTGATTGAGATTAGTAAGTGATGTTATCACAACAGCAAAAAAACGCTGGGTGTTGCAGCGGCGGCAACCTTTTGCTACTTCCCCCCCATCTACCAGCTCACCGTCACGCTCTCCCACCTTTCATCTCTCTCTCTCTCTCTCTCTCTCTCTCTCTCTCTCTCTCTCTCTCTCTCTCTCTCTCCCTCCCCACTCTTTCCTTTCCGTCTGTTGGTTCGATCCCGTCTTGTTTTTCACATTGCCTTCTACAGCGCCTTTCCTTTGCTTGTTATCTCCTTTGGCTCATCCCATCTCATTCCTTTCATCTAAATCTATAGTCATGATGACCCTTCACTACACACGCTGATTTGATTTTTGATGGAAATGTCTGAGTCACATCCCACTTATTCGCTCTTGCAGGCAAACATACACACACACACACACACACACAAAGGCGCGCATACATTGTAGACCAGATTTGTCTGAAGGCATTGTGATGGTTAGAACATTGTATAAAATACATCATGTCCAATGAAAATCATCTGGCACTATTAATGATAACTTTGCAATTAAACACATTCAATTCGTTTACATGACCTTTCACTGCACCCGATGACTTAAAAGTGCTTTTCCTTGTTCTCTGGGAGGACAGCCTGTTGAGTCTTTAAACATTGGTTATTGAAAACTCCAAGCCCACACACACACGCGAACACGCGGACACACAGCCCCGCACACACGCACACCCCTGTGTGGCACCCTCAGTCTTCAGTTCCTCCCAGCCCATCCTCATGGTGACAGTGAGTTGAGGCGAGCAGAAGACTTAAAGTGCTGCACAGATTCAAGTGTCAGCAGACGCCGAGTGTTTTGGGCCAAACAACCGCTGAGTGTACGCGTGCACGCTGCCTGTCTGGATTTCTGGATTACATGTCTGATTACACGCCTGGGCAGAGTCGATGGCTGGCTTTCCGTCTGGACACACACATGTGCGAGCTCACTCACCAACCCCCGGCAGGCCATTTCAAAGCCCGCAAAAGAACCCTTCACCCGCTTTCGTACACACCCACATCAATTCGAAGTTGCCCAAACGAAATAAATTACCCAAACCCTCAAAGCACTCAAAAGGGCACCTTACATATTCACTCATAGACACAGGCCCACACAGAGGCACACAGATACACACACAGCCCCCCCCCCCCACACACAGGCCCACACAGAGACTGGTCTGGGGCCTCTCTGGGGTGTGTATACTCACAGGAGATGCCAATCTGCCCCTGTGCTCAGTGCTAATCCCTGCCAGCGCCTCCGTGTCCTCTGCACTGTCTCACCCTTTAAGCCACTCCTCCCTCGCTCCTCTCTCCACCCTCTGTCTCCTGGTCTCTCACTCTCTCTTTCCCTATCACCTGCCCTTTGTCTCTCTCTCTCGCTTTCTCCATGTGAATGTGTCTTTCACTGATGTCTCCTGGGGAAATGTAGTAGACTATAAGTATACGTGCGGTAACTGTAGAGTATACTAAGTACACTACGTTTATCCAAGAGGCACGCAACCGGCACGGACGTTACCGCCACGAATGAGGGGCACTGAACCACGGTCCAACCACCACTGCTCAAACACTAAGAAACACAACAACAAATTTCAACCCTTTACACTCGCATGTGTCTGTGTGTGTTGATGTTAATATTGGGCATTTGCCATTGTGTCGTTATGTATGTGTGTGTTTGTGTGTGTGTTTGTGTGTGTTGGGGTCCAGTTCTACAGGTGCTTCAGGGCCATGCTGAATTGTTCCCACCCCCTGCCAGGATCCAGCTTCAAGACGTCGTCGCGAGCGACCAAAACCCTCCGGATTTTCCGTCACGGCAACGGACCCAACCTTACGACGGCCGCGCCGTCGGTGGGACGGCCCAGTCTCGACTCCGCCCACAACTCCGCCCACAACTCCGCCCACAACTCTGCCGACGACTCTGCGAGGTCCGCTGATCCCCAGCGTGCCTCGGCCGGCCGCGTTCCAACCCCTCCACAGATCCGCCCCAAGCTGGCGCTGGTGGCCTACTACAACGAGTAGGCCGTAGGCACACCAGGGGAGTCGAACGGGTCGCCACAAGGCAAGGGACGCGAGTCCTTTTGTCTCAGCTCATCAGAAAGGCATCTCTTCTGAGGACGTTTGAGGAGGTCCGCAGTCCCTCCGTGAAGCAGGGCTCGCGGCGCAGCTTGACAAGCCTGGGCTGCGGACCCTGGGCGTTGGGGGGGCGTGCTCTCGGGGGGTGGTGACAGACACAGGCCGAGCTATCGTTTCCCTTCCCTCTCCACGCCACAATGACTCTCACAGCTCACATACACAGTTGTGTTCATTTACAGATCGATAGCATATCTAATTTATATTAGCATATCTCGCATTTTGGAGTTCATAAACATAATGTATGAGCTTACTCAAGTGGGTTTGAAATTGTTTCAGAATTTTTCTTTTTATTGTTCTAACTTTTTTCACCTGACAACAGGAAGCCATTTGTTGACTAAAAAGTGTCATAGGTTTTTCCTTGCACAACTGTGATACATGGATTGAGGTGACTTTTTAGGTGAAATCTAAAGAAACACTATTTAATAAAGTGGGCTGGAACTGAACCTTTTCTTTCAAATAGTCTAAGAAGCTGTCTTTCCTTTACAATTGATCTTGAACTTGATTTGAAGTCTAACTGTGATCACTCATATTGTATACTGCAACACAGTGGTTAGCACTGGGTAGACATCACAACAGTACAAACAGGAGATACCATATTGCCATCCGTTATGTATCTTAATATGATATTGGATTAAAGGGATGAACATTGGGATTATATACAAATTGAAAAATTACATTCAGAAGATCATGAGAAGTATTTTCAACTAAATGCATTGCATTCTTAAGTCTTTTAGTCAAAGATTGAGACTACATTTTAGAGTATGTATATATGTATTATAACACTGTGCCAAACATTTAAGCTTTTTGGGCTCAGAATGACCTGGATGCAGAGTTGAAGGAAACGTGTGTTTGATTCCTAAATTTAAGGAGCCAAACACAAACCTAGTCTAAAGGGAAAGATGACATGGTGGCAATAAAAAAATTATCAACATGTTTGGATTACCACAAGGGTAAATGAATTTGGCAAGAAAAATGACAGAAATAGAAAAAGTTGATTCCTCCCAGAAAAAATAATCCCATTTTCTCTGCCCCAGTAAGGCAATTACAAAAATAGGTCAAGTGTTTTATTTTATTGTTTAAATTAATATCTTTATGTTATGTAAGTAAATTGTGTTCTTTCCTAATCTGCTAATTATACTGCTGAATTTATGAGAGGCACAATGTTCTTTGGAAACTGTGTGATGACCTGGTTGATTATGAGTGCTTTTTGTGGGTGAGCTGATGATATTTTG
This sequence comes from Galaxias rostratus, assembly GCA_036024795.1. Classification (NCBI taxonomy): domain Eukaryota; kingdom Metazoa; phylum Chordata; class Actinopteri; order Galaxiiformes; family Galaxiidae; genus Galaxias; species Galaxias rostratus. Next base: position 703 of record JAVQJS010017843.1, on the reverse strand, counting down.
TCAATATGGAGTGTGAAGATTATTTTTTGTGAATTGTCGAGGATTACCCGTGGTTCAGGATAGGGGTAAGACATTTCTCTGACCCAATTCTCATGCCTGATACAGCACATAAGAATTTGATACAGATTATTTCTGATTTGAAATAATTTTAAGCAATTGGATCTTTTTTGTCCAAAGAGAAATGTAAAGTTGAACCCCCTTGGAAGACCACATTCGTATGCTAAGGGATTGTGAGGGGTTGTGTCACTGCCAACATGAAATAACAGGTGTGACTGTGCTCTTGCTCAAGAAAAGCCTGCATCCTTTTTGCTGTCTCTTTATGCAACAGTATTTGTCAAAATGTTCTATGTAGGTTTGGTCATCTTCAGTATTGTATTTTCAATGGTAATATAACACAATTAAAATAAGTCCATCTTATTGAACTATATATTTTTAATGGCTGCGGTTCTTAATAAGCAGGCGCTCGTGCACAACCACACGCAATTTTTAACAGCATTGACACAAAGTGTGTAGCTGTAGTCTTTCACTCACTTCATCCTGTACTATTACTCAACCTTTTTGTCTGTCATATTTCACGCTTGTTAGATTAATCCATGCATTATTAACGAAGCTGGTAGATTGCGGGGATGGGATGAGAATCCTAAATCACGTCTTCACCGCAGCATTTGGGCAGAATGGTGTGGCGGCCATGAAGGAATGAGGA
>JAVQJS010017793.1:0-13007 GCA_036024795.1 Galaxias rostratus | reverse complement strand
CAGGTAGACATTCTTTTACTTCTAGGTCACTCATTATAAAGCTGCTACTGTTGCCGGGCAGGTTTTAAATTTGACCTTACAAGCTTTTTAAGACAAATGCTAAGCTAGTGTTATGATGTTGTTTTTCAATCTTACCATGAGAGAATTAGTTGATTATTTCAGAGACGTAACACTGTAAATGGATCGGATTAGTATGGAAGGGTAGGGGTTTTGTGAGTATAGCGCAAAAGTGTGAGTGAGTTAACAGTAGGTGTTTTCAGCCAAAACCTTTTTCTGTGTAATTGATAGGCCATTAAATGCCTTAAATGGAGAGAAAAAAACCTTCCCCAAATAAAGAAATTTCCCCAAAAGAAAAATGTGTCCTTTGCCTTGCTAATAAATCTTGTTGTCTCAATCCGGCCCTGCAAAACAGTCTTTGAAAGAAAAACATGTGCATTTCCTGAAGCAGGAGTGTTAGCCGTAACGTTAACGCGCAGCGTGTCAGACCAATTGGCACGGGGCCACCAACGCTGACCGGGCATGCGGCCTCTTGTCTCCTTGACCCCGCGGTTAAGGAGTCTCTCTGGAGCAGATCCCCATGCTGGTCCTCCCACCCCGACGCTAATGGGCCAGGGAGCCAGAGCCTGACACACTGCTCTGGAATGAGCACATTTGTACGACTGTATAGCTCAGTTTGTCCAATCACCTGCCCAGTCTTTCAAGTTTTTTTTTCCTCCTGCTTTCTCTTGTTTCGTTTTTTTGGGTTGACTCGCGGGGGCGGGCGGAAGATACCAGAAGATCAGACAGCCCCGTAAAAAAAAACAGAACAGCGCTTTATGTGAGCCTCATTAAGGGCAGGTGCTGCCCGGGTGACGTAATGAGCGCCCCCTGGACAGAAGGAAGAGAAAGGGGGAAATCCTGGAGGTGTAATGGGCCGCCGGCTAGACGGGGGCAGGATTTACTGGGACGGTCGTGTGCTCTTATGCCCTTTTAACGCTCCAGCAAGGGAAGTTGGGAGAAATATATGTGCTCTGCAAATGGTCTAAAGTAGCTCTCATTGTCCCGTTGTCGGTGAAGACAAAACACCCTGTTTCATCGATAAAAACCCAACCAAGTTTTGAAGAGTTCAGTGGTGTAGTTATAATATAGAAAAATTGTTGATTTATATAATTCAAATGCTTTTATTCAATTGTGTGTTTTTTTTAAATGTATTTTTAGAAGCGTTAGTTAGTTTTTTTTTTAGACATCACAGGATATCTGGATGTTTGTAGGCTTGGATTGGGTTTGTGAAATCACCTTTGAAAGGAAGTTGCCATACAGTAATGTGTACGTCTAGAGGCAGTGTGGCTCTGTGTGTTGTTTTTCTATTGGGTAGATAACAGCAACAGATGTGCAGCATCTTTCAGCCCTGGCCACTGGACTGTCTCCTCAAAATATGCGGCATCCTGCAATTCCCAGCGTACTTAGACATATCTGCAGAGTTTGGCTCGAAAGCGCCACTTTTCTTAATAAATCCCAGACAGTGAAGATTGCTTTTCATGCAACCCCTGCATCAAATCTAATTCTTTTTGTCAGGCTATTATAAAGGACTTGATGCTAGGCTAAGTGTGTATTGATTCCAACCATTGCCACTGGGAGGTTGTAGACAGTGCTGGTCCTAATGGTTTAGGTCTAGTAAAGGATAACCCCATTATGTCTACTGCCTCTTCTATTTGTTTGGTTGAATAAAACAACAAAACGATGTTTTCTGAAGCAACCGTTTTTCACACGTCCCCAGGGGACACTCCATGCTCCTGTCAAAACAAAGGATTCGTTCAGACACCAACACTGCACTAATTTGCTCCCTGCTCACCCGACGTTTTTTTTTTTTGTTCTGTTATGTCGTTATTAAGTGGAGGAAAACGGCCATGTTCTTTATGAGCTGTGCCAGTGTCAGTATTTTGCAGTCCTAAATAATAATTACCAGACCGATTGATTACAAGGACTGGTGTGTCCTTCGGGAGCTACCAATTCTCATATTATGGGACAACCGACAGTTTCAGTCAATTTAACTGATCACGGGTTCGTTGATTTCAGTGTGTCTGGGCGAGAAAAGTGCACTGTTTTCCTAAAGTTAAAACACGTGCCCAATGTGTGGGTGGCCCACCACCTCTCCTTACAGAATTCCATAGAATCTTAGAATGTTGGTTGTGGAATGCTGGAGTTCCTTGCAGGACTTACTGCTGGAGTTCCGTGCACGTGTGGCATTCTAAGGATTCAGTAGCTGGTAATCTAGGGGGGATATTGTGGTTGTACAACCATTTGGAAAAAAAAGAAAAGGAGATTGGAATAATGATTCCATTGTTTAGTCGAAGGCAATCATGTCAACATATAACAAGATAACATTGCAAATCTAGAGTTGATACAACAATGGCAGTGATAGTGAATAGGTGTGAGAGTTCATTGCAGGCTAAGGCAGCACTGTCAAAATATTGAGTGATTGTACAAAGTTTGAATTAGGTTTAATTTTGAAGGATATGGTGCTTTATTAAACGCCTCTAAAAGTGGCGATGTTAATTGTTGTGTTGCCGCGATGGCTGCGTTGGTTGTGTTCCGTTGAGTTCTGAGTCCTTTGCATCGTTGATCTTACTCGCTGTATTTTCTCTCACTAAAATGCTACTCAGATCTTGTGAGAATTTCTGCTCTTGAAATTTTTAATTGCAGGAGAGACTCCCTTATGGTTTCACTGTCTACATCCCGTTTATGAGGGAAATAGCTTCTTATTGAAGAGTATTTCTCGACGAGGTTTCAGATAGATTTGGCATGTGAAATGGCAGGAGTTAAAAATTCTGCTTAACGAGGTCAGTAAGCTATGTAGCGTTGGGACTGGAATGGGGGTATTATATCATTGCACAGTGTATCGCTGACAGGTTAGAGAGACAGCTGTAATCCCTGCCCTAGTCCAGATTATCGCGTAGTCCCATAATTCACAGAGAGCATTGAGCAGCAGGAAGCAGAAGCAACGTCCCATCTTTGTCTGGCAGCGTCACCCTGAATAAGTGTGTGATCACTGATCCCCCAACAGGACGGTATGGCAGTGTTGACCTTTGAACCTTTCAATAATATACCGTATAGATATGACTTTTGTTTAGCTTTTGACCGTCCAAAAGGCAACTAGGTCATTTGACTTCCATTTCATGTTTGGAATCTAGGATTCCAGATAATAGCCTCATATGATATTTATGTTGGCCTGTGATCTGAGATGGAACTAGCGAGGAACCTAACACAGAGCATGCCCTTCGACACAAATGTCCCCTTTTTTCTCAGTACCTTTCTGATCAGCTTGGGCCTATGCCACTGTATACCACAGACTACATCCTAATTCATTGACATGCTCAATGGACCGTGCTCATTGCTGATGCAAAAAACCCAACTCAAATCTCTTTGTGATTTTATGTTTGATATTTAACCAATGTTTAATCAGACCAATACAGTGCCTGCTCATTTGTTGCATTAATCCTGGTGCCTTTTGCAAAAATATGTAACATTTTGCAACAAGTCATGTAACGTCAAATATTTTGCATTAAATCATAATTTTGAGCCACGTTGTATTAAGCCTCCTACCTCTTAGGCTTCAATTTGCTAAAGAGAGCCAAACTTTCATTGAGAGATGTCATACTGTGTTGTGTGTGTGTGTGGGGGGGGGGGGGGGTGGGGGGTGGGGGGGGCTCTGTTTAGAAAAGCTTGTCAAACTGGCCACGTTACACAATATCACAGTGTATACAGTAATTAGGGAACCTGGCTTATGCAGTGAGCGCACCACGTTTTTTTGATCCTTTGATGAACACTCACTTCCTGTGTTACATCATTGTTTCAATACATGTCTGGGGCTTAAAGGAGCCTAGCATCCCGCATTTACTAGAGCACCTAGATTACACGTTTTTAATCTCAGGGCCCAGAACATTTAACAGTCTAGCCTCCGTGAAACACTCGGCACATTATTATTTTTTGGATAACAAAATAATTCTGTAATGTAGATTTGCTAATTTTTGTATGGCTGTTTAACACCATTTTAATTTGTATTTATTTTCCGTCTCAATTTGAACATTAAACATGATGCAATTGGTTTCCTGACTGAGTGCTGTTAGGGGCCAGCAAGGTTTGTTTACATACAGAATACAATTATGCTAAGTAAATTATGTGGAGAATATGTCAATGCCTTGAGAATAAAGAATGTTTAATCAACCCACCAGATCAACATTTATTCACAAATAGAATATTTTAAAAGTTCAGCCAATAGAAATGCACGTTTCCTTTTTTTCATTTGATTAGTTCCTTTCTTTTTAAATTAATTGAGTCAGAAGCAATTATTGTGATAGAAATGCCACAAGCGAAGCAACAATACTGCAAGGAAATCATAACCCCTCAGGTAAACAAGTCATTATTCGAATGGCATTCATCTCTCAATCACTAGCGGTTGGAACCGTGGTTCTTTTTACCTCGGTTTACCTCGCAGGGGAACGATCAGAAACGTTTCTCTGGGTGATCAGCTTGGACCCAGTGCGTCGCCGTGCTCAGCAGCTGTTCAAACACTGTTTGCCGTGAGCTATTGTGTTGTCAATATTTGAGTCTCGGTTTATTGAGGCGATGATGATATTTCTCTCTCTAAAAAACAAGAAGATATCCCGAAGGACTGCTGGGGATATAATGAATGGAAATACCATGTGGCTCCTGACATAAACAACATGTCTGGCAGCAAGTTAGAAAATCTCTGTGGTTAGAGAGAAAAAAATTAACAAAAACTGCCAGTGGAAGAGAGAGATTTGGCTGTAAATTTAAACCCGCATGTTTTACCATGGAGACTTTCATGAAGTGTTCCCCCTTAACTGCATTGTACCCCCCACCCCCATTTGCACACACACACATGCACACACGCACACAAATACACCCTCACACACCTTACCGATTTTACAGACCGTAAAACATTTTCTAAAACAAGGAAGGCCATTCATGCCATCAAAATAGTCAGGTTAAGCCATAACAAATGGAAGGAGCAGATGTGAGCAGCGGACGTTCCCCCCACCCCCTTTTTCTCTCCCGTTTGATCCCGACACAACGCCGCGGCCAGCGGTGGTGCTGATACGCACGGACACAGGCGCGCGACCAAGCGGAATGCGACCGCAGGTGACGAACAAGAGGCCATTACCGCGGCAAGGTCACATTTCGTCCCGGCGCGAACAGGTCCTGGGAGAACGCGACACTTCACACCCACCCACAAAGCGCACCTGTCGGGGTATGGAATTGGGGTACTAAGAGGAGGAAGTGTTTAATTTATTTCTTTATTTTCCTCAGCCCTATAGGATGACAAAGCTCTAAGTAGGTCAATGATTCAGTGTGGAGTCAGGCCTAGAATCTGGGACGTGCAGCTGTTGCCAGCGGGTTTTCACTCGTCATGTTTTTAACTGGCAGTGCTCCTTGACATGAGCGTTTACCAAAAAGGAAATCCCTGCAGTGCAGCAATCTATACCCGTGATGGTTCATCCACGAATGGCATTGTTCTGACCAGCCGATACAAAAACATGGCTTTCATGAGTGGCATTTCCCCTTCACTCGAAGCAAAACAAGCACCTTCTTGGATGGTGTGGAAGTGTGTGTACAATTCCTTTCCGACAAAACGGCATTCATCTCAACGCAGAGTCTGTGTACAAATCCTTTTCAACAAAACGGCCCTCATCTCACCACAATTCCACGGTGGGGCTGTAAGACTTTCGCAGGACGTTCTGTACCAGTGCTAAGCCGGACAGTAAAACCAGAGGCTCAGCAGGGCTGCCCAGTGTTCACACACCTGTCCCGCGCTGGCACACACCCCGCGTCAGACAACGCTGAGACACTGCTTCAGCTGTGCTCAGAGATTGAAAAGAGGCCAGGCTGCTGTTGCCTTTCTTTCCCCCGTTCGCTTTGCCCAAGACGGGGGCACTGCTCGACGGACAAATCGGAGGAAGGAAAGAGAGTGGTGTTGTCAAATCTAGCCTCTTTGTTTTTTTAAAGACAGGATGTACATGGTAACAGAATCAGTCTATAACTGTAAATTATTTAAACCGACTGTACCGTGCTTATGCTTTGGGTAGGGGCTGCATTTTTAGGGCAAAAGATCACATCATAGATTTTACACAGATTTTTTTTCTCATTTATTTTTTTTTGACAACATTCTTACTTTAAAGATTGTTTCTCACATCTACCTATAAAGTTTGCACCGTACTATACTGGCTTGTGTTTAGACACAACATTTTCACCATCTCCACTGTGAAGTCACTTTGAGTGTGGAGTATTTGTGAAAGCATACACAGTCCAACATTTCCAATTTCCATTCTTAACATTTATTTCGTACAGCACTGAGTATAGACACCAAGCATCCTCACATATCCTGGTCCATTGTGTGGGTCTCCGAAGTGTAAATTAATGAGAGGATGATATACATTATATATTCGTTTGTGTTGACTCACATCCATGGGGTTAGCTTGACCACTGAGTGTCCCCCAATATGTGGGAGAAATGAGTGACAACTCTCCCAGACTGAAATTAAGGGACAACTTCCCCAGACTGAAATTAAGGGACAACTTCCCCAGACTGAAAATAAGGGACAACTTCCCCTGACTGGAAATAAGGAACAACTCCCCCCAGCCTGTGTTGGCTCACATCCATGGGGTTGGCTTGACCACTGACGAGCCCCAACATGTGGTAGAAATAAGGGACAGCTCCCCCAGACCGTGTTGGCTCCGCGCCACGTGTTTATTGTGCTAATGTTCCGGTCCAACGACTTTCCTCGGAGCAAGACGGCGGCCTATTGACCCGAGCGTTGGTAAAATAAACAGGCGGTGCTTTTCAAGTGACAGTCTGCGAGTGTTTTGGTTATGTGCTATATTATGTATTTATCCTAATTACCACCTGGTCACTGTTGTTCACGCTCTTTCGTGACACAAAGTTTATTCTCTCTCTCCTCTCTCCTGCTCTCTTCTTTTTTTCGTCTTGCCTTCTTGAACCCATTTTCAATAGTTTGACATAACCGGTTGTGCAATGTAGCCTACCAGTTACTCAAACAAGGATAACCACTAATCTATTACTAAATTATAATACCAATAGAAAAGTTTCTGGTCACAGATAGCTTTTGCCCAGTTATTCTTTCATTAAATGCAGTTTTTTTTCTGTTGAAAAACTCCGTAATAAACATAATTACTAATGACAAAACATTATAGAAATGTTTTACTCCATACGCAAACTCATAACAGATCATTCAAATGCAAAACAAAATGGCCATGCCCCTTCAGAGGGCTGTCCCGGGCCTCCTTTGAAAGGTGGTGTGAAGTGACGTTCTATAGAGCAAGGTTGTGTATTTCCAGACAGTCGTTTGTGGAGGATGTTGTGGTTTGACACTTTGTAGCTTCACTTACAGTTAAATAAGTTTGTTATTTTATATTATAACATTTTATATCATAGCATTTCTGCTCAATATATGACACTGTTTCTCTCTACTATTCCTTTAAAAAAAATGCTTTAATTACCATAAAGACACAGAGTTGTACCAACAACTAAAAAGTGAAAATATCGGTATGTTGAGTCTAAACAATTTGTCTATTTCATTATACCTTTATAAAGTGATGATAAAGTTATTAGAACCAATGATTACAATATAGCAATTTTTTTCTGAGGCATTCCTTCATAAATTAGCCATTTAAACCTATCTTAAATAGTTGCAAGGTTTTCTGCAAATATGTGAGTGCGAAAGCAAAGATTTGAACACATGACAGCCTGACTTTGATCGTTGTGTCTAAGGTTTGAAAATATGAGAGCAAGGTTCTAAAAATTTGCAGCAAATTTAAACAAACTGTGATATACATACGGGTGCGTCACAGTCAACAATGTGAAATAAAAGCCCCTTTGCATTATGAAGAGAACCCACAAGCACAGACCACTGGTTCCACAGTCCCCAGGAGGAGAGAGTGGTAGCCCCCCGTACATAATCTGGATTAGCGGCAGAGGAAGGTGATGTTTTATGTCCAGTTGTGTCCTTGATTTGTGGCAACGGAGGGAGGAGGGGGAGAGGTGGGGGGATGAGGGAGGGGCAGGGGTGTCCAATGTATGAACTGGATTACAAACGCAGAAAAGTGGTTTGTTCCGTCCAATTTGTCTCTCTGGCTCCAGCGGAGATAATCCGAGAGGGGAACCCCCTGACCTCGGGTGGAATTTGCGCTGGCCGCGCGGCACACCCCTTTGGGCAGCTGCACCACATGTAGGAGCTGGGACGGGGCGGCGCGCCTTGTGCCTTTCAAAGGCCCTCGTCATAAAACACGAACCAGGCTGGCAGACACACGCACAGCAGCTGGCCGCTGGCAGGGAATGCGCCGCGATTCTTCTTCATCCCCTTGTTCCTCCTGAAAGAGCAAAGGACTACACTGGGGGGGGGGTTCCAATGCCCCATCGCTGCATCTGAGCGAGTGGGTGAGTGAGTCGGTCAGTCAGCCTGTCGATCAGCCAGTCAGTCAGTGAATCAGGGAGTGAAAGTACTGGATGTGAGGTTTTGGTGTGTTTTTTTGTGCATATGTATTTCATCTACAGCTTTGTTTATTGCCCATCGACTCTTGTTTCACTCACAAATAAAAACCGCCATCTTTTTTTCTCGAATCACTTTCTCCCAACCACTTTCTCGGGAGGACTGCTTAAATTATTCCCTCAACCTGACCAACTTTGACAGACTGTGTGTCTGCTGTAAGGGCCATCAGGTTTCGATTTTTCATTTGATTTGATCGCTAACCCTGGCGTGAGCGGGAATATTGTAAAACCAACTTTTTTCAAAAATAGCTTGTCAGTTAGCAGAGGCCTAACAATAGAAAGAGTGACTTCTATAAAGTTTTAGGGGTAATGGCCTCCATCATACAGTTTGACAAGTTCACTCTCGCTAGGAGTGATAACATGCAGGTGTGCTATTTTCAGAATGGGTTTTCGATTTTGTGTGATGAATACGTCGAGTAGCTCTTAAAACAGACGAACGGTTATCGCATCATTCCTTGTAGATTAGGCTCGATGATCAACCGTGCTGGAGGGAGTCCAGGCTTCACGCAACAGTTAGCAACAAGGCTAATGACACACACATTCCTGCTCTCTGAGTGTGTGTGTGTGTGTGTGTGTGTGTGTGTGTGTGTGTGTGTGTGTGTGTGTGTGTGTGAGTGGGGGCGTTTGTAGGTTCTGTTTTTTGACAGACCACATGCTTGACAAATCTGTTCAAATGTACATGTGCCCCCACCCACACCCACCCCTCACAATGCCCTCCCCCCAACCCCCAAACCTAAATGAATCTATTGTCCATTTGCCCGTCATTTGAACTAACGCTCAATGTTATTTTCACAGTTAATTTAACATTGAAGTTAAAAGGTATTTTTCTTTAAAAATAAGGGGGTTTGTGTGTGTGTGTGTGTGTGTGTGTGTGTGTGTGTGTGTGTGTGTGTGTGTGTGTGTGTGTGTAAGCATTTCAGACAGTGGGCATGTTTCCAGGTAAATGGCCAGCATCATCTGGACCCAACTAAGTGTGGGAGTGCAACCCCCCCCCCCCCCGCTTCCCTCCAACCCCCCATTGAAGACACACATGGGGTCCTCCTCTTTACAAAGGATGTTTTAAAACTCTTGAAACCTGGAGGGACGTTCATTTTTACAACGATATTTGAGTAGCTGGGGTCAATAGTTAATAGACAGTCAAACTGAGCAGTTTTTTTTGGTTTGATCTCACTTGTGAGAAATACAGATATATTTTTGTATTTATAAAACCTGTTTTTGTTACAATACAGTGACTCACATCCTGTTGGACATCTCTTCGATGCATGATCGCAGCAAGGAATTTTCCGAACAAGCCGTTGAACGAAGAACGAGTGGGGGGAAAAAACAAAGTAAATACGCCAAAAGCATCAGATGCAGTCAGTGTGGTGAAGCCCACCAGCGTTCTCAGAGCTCACAGTGTGTAGGTCAGTGAGCGACGGGGTTCACCGGGGCCGGTCTCACCGGTTGTGTAATGTTAAATGTAGTAGATGCTAAAGGGGAATACCGGGTGACCTGGTCAGGACAGGGGATGCTGCAGCATCACCGTCTCCTCTGCGGATCTTCCTCTTCCTCGCGCCCTATCCCTCCTCCTCGTAGGTCTGACTCAGGGGGCGTCATGGCCCTTCTCTGAAGCCCTTGCTCTGCTCAAGCTGCCATTAATCGTTTTAATCTTGCCTCGCTGAATGCGGTGAGGGGGGGGCGTTGGGGGGCAATGTACAGTCTATCAAAGTGGACAGTTACAGTAACTCCCTAGCACAGGCAAATGAAGGGTCCTCGGGCTACGAAGGTTGACGTCCCAGTTTGTTTGTGGCGTGACAGTTATTTTTGACCGTTTTTGTAATTTCCAATCCTTTTTTAAAACTCTGCGTGCCTTTGCTGTTTGTTTTCCCCAACATCTTGCTGCAGGGCCTCAATGATGTTTTAATGTGAGTCTAATAATATGACATGTTTAACCCACACGTTTTTTTTTACTGCTGTGAACCTCTTTAGGAAACATTCCATTTAATGTCTATTATGGTATGTTTTTCAATGTGAAGGTCACCCCCTAGTGGTAGTCACGGTGACAAGTTTGCCAGGTGCAGCTGCCGTAAACATTTAGGGTGTGATCCCATAATTCACATCACCAACTTTTTTGACTGTGTTAGTTTCTTCTTGGTTTAAAGTTGATTGCGGATGGCAGTCTAATTGCTACCTTCCGATTCTCGTGAGTTGAGTTGTTAGGTTTCTTTTTTGTCAGAGGCTAATTGACATTCAAGCGCCTCATTACAACTTGGCTCCAATTGTTCTGGTCATTTATTTAAGTTTGTCTGCGTTTGATTTGTGTGTAGTCGAGGAGTTAAGCTGATGTCACAACCTTTGACCTCTTCGATGAGCTTCAGAGTAGGGAAACTGACTTGAAAAAGGCGGGAACCAGCTGTCAAAACATGTTTTCTTCCTCATCATGTCTGTTATTGATTAGGGCAGAAAAAGAGAGGTAGGTTGTTTTGCTGCACTGCCGCTTCAGCTAACGACCATGCTAAAGAAAATTGTTATAAATGGGGGTCGTTAAATGTGCATTGAGGAAACCATGGCCTGTGTCTGCAGAGCTGCGGAAATAATTGTTGGGTAATGGGACTTGGGTTGATTCACACTGTTCCTTATTTCCAGCAATGGCTGTTTTAGGTCCATCAGCATTTTAGAGCGTTTGAAAACTTTGCCATAAATATTCATTCTTGTTGAAATGCATACAGTCACAAGGCAGGCCAGTTTGGTTGAAATAGGCATTTTTTTTTCTTCAGACATGGTGCAGAATATAAATACGTTTGTTGCAGTATATACTTATGGACGGCATACATTATGTAGAAAGAAAACATACACCTACAGTTGCTGCAATTCATAACGTGGTTGCTACTGGCTTAGAAAAGTGAGATGCTTGCGAACGTTTAAAAATAGATTTCCAGAATGTGGGATGCATGCCTGTTCTACAATGAATGGTTGTTCTTTTCTAGAACACTTTTTTACAGGTTTTCTACCAGTGGTCTTCACGTGCCTCTGGCCACACGGATAATGGTCTGATCTGATTTTACCTGAGGTGATTACCTGGTGTTTTTTCTGACGTGGATCTTTTCACGACGGCTGCTTGATCAAAGTGCACAGATCATTGGCTTGTCTTCACCAACTGTAGTGAGATGAGAAAGAACAATCAAAGACAACCTTACATTACCAGAGGTTTATTGAAACAGGTGAGCGTGTGAGCGTCGTTTTTCGTACTCTACTTCTTTTTTCCATTGACATTGACCTACAATCCTCTGACGCTGCTATGGTTCTTTGTCATCCGGTGTTGTGAAAAGAAATGGATGGAAGTTTGTTCTATAAATCACAATAAAGACGTAAAACTGCCAGGTTGAGCTTTACGAGAGACTTCCTCGCCGTGACCTCACTGGTAAAGAATTGAGACTCGCCCGACTGTAAGGAACACTTCAACGCGCATAGAGACTCATTCGACTGTAAGGAACACTTCGATATGAATTGAGACTCGCCCGACTGTAAGAAACTCTTAAACGTGAATAGAGACTCGCCCGACTGTAAGGAACACTTCAACACTTGGTTGACAGTGCATGCCGAATCGAGGTGTTGGTCATGGTTTTTCTGTAGGAAGTATAAAGTAGTCCAACATTAGCTATTGTGAAGGGTTTTTCACTCCACTAAAAAGGATATAATCTTACGTTGTAATAAAGGAGCAGCTGCCGTGAGCAGCGGCCATGCACTTGGGCGATTTTTTTGTAATAATAACAACAGTGATCCTTGAGTCACCTCCGTGCTGTAGCCTGATGCCTCACACTCTGAGGTTTGGAGAGCTTAGCGGAGGATGGGTGGTTGGGTTGGCAGGGGAAGGGATGGGTGAAGGGGGTGGGGGGGAGGGGCTGTAGGGGGTTGGGAGTCCCCTTCTGCTGCACAGCACTTGGCTGGATGCCAGCGGCCGTTCAGTGGGGCGGGGACCCGTTTCCGTGACGCATGAGTAAACAGGCGTGTGGACCAGGGAGTCTCCAGGGCACCACCATAGGATCCCTCTCCGTTTACAAACCACAGTCATGCTGTTTACTGAGGCGGCCAAATCCTGGTTCACATACGGACATCTTTTTCAGAATAACCACACTGTGTCAGCAGAAGGTGGGGGTAGTGACACATGCGCCTGTTAAGCACGCTTTTAGCTTTATTATTCCTCTTTCCAGATCACTAAATGATTGGATTTCCTCTATTGATTTTTTCGCCTTTCCATTAGGGAAGTCCACATGTCCTGAAGTGACTTGTGAGCCAGATGAAATGTAATATGTAGCAATGAGAGGGATGCTGACAGATGTGCTTTAACGTGTCCTGGTCCTGAGGATACAAAACAAAATGTTTGGTGAAGACCCAGGAAGTAGCGTTCTTTTTTTTTGAGAATAGAATAGAATACAATAGAATAGAATAGAATAGAATAGAAT
>JAVQJS010017791.1:0-18051 GCA_036024795.1 Galaxias rostratus | reverse complement strand
AGAGAGAGAGAGAGAGAGAGAGAGAGAGAGAGAGAGAGAGAGCGAGAGAGAGAGAGGACAGTGGGAGAAAGGAAAACGGAGGAGGGTCAATCAACCAAGGACGGAATGGCCTCAATGCAACATTGTTGCATTATCAAAAGCAACGTTAATGAAATACACATTGGACACAAAAAAGTGCTTTTATGTCAAAGTTGCTAATCACACGAGTCGACATCGCTTCCAGTAAGCTTTAAGGATGCGCTGGCACCCATTAAGATCTGCTTAGTTGTCAACTAGGCCAAAGCAGGATGGCTGTAGTATTAGCCTCGTTGCTAATCTTTTACAGGCAGAACGGCCCCTCCCAACTCCCAACCCATCTCCAACTCTGGATTGAGCGCCCCCAAATACTTAAGAATCTGTCTCCTCTGAGGGGAGTGTTAAAAACATTGGAGGGACTATCTCCTGAATCTCTAAATTGAGGGACCTAATCCTAAACCTAACCGAGCGGCTGGGCCTAACAGGCTATCGGTAGACATTGATGTGGCCAGACTGCTAGCCAGCACACAATGGTGTGGAAGGCCATTTATCTGTAGGAGGCTCTGTCTTTTAAGAGTCTATTGGTATCCTGGGTCCACTTTTACAAAACTCTGGGGCCTGTGGATGACCTGCCCCACACTCTTGGTCATACCCTCTGGCCTCGCCGCTCGCGGGAGGCGGGTCACCATTGCGCTGACACGCCAGAGGACTAGCGGAGGACATTGTGGAGCGAGATCTTAGGGTCTGAGCTGCTTACAGGCGGCTGCTCTCCGTCTCAAAAGCGTGACAGGCGGGAGCTCAGAAAGGGTGGCAGGGGGAGTGGTGCAGTCTGGAAGCGTGTGTAGAGGATAAACGCTGATGTCGTTCCGCAGCTAATTCAATCAGGGAACTTCCAGGCTGCTCCATTTGGCTTTCATAATAACACCGCCACGCCATCTCATGTGGGCCATTTCATTAGGAATTTGGTTCCCGGGTGCAGTTCCTGCCGAGAGCCCAGATATGATGAATAGGGTGGGTGGCTGCGTGACAACGCTTCAGAATGAAATCAGAACGTTCATTTAATTATGTGTACCCTTCCTTTTCGATATCAACCTACATTACTCCTAGAATATTCTCGTTTAGTTGTTACACTGTTGCACTGTAAGGCAAAACTGATAAACTAATTATTACAATCCACTGAACCGTGGCTTACAATGTTGTACTGGTCTTGTCCCTTTCTCTTCTCCCAGGAGTAGAGGGTGCCAATGTTATTTGATAAGAGACTGCTGAGTTAAGTAAGTCACTCCAGGGGAAGCTATAAGTACCCAGTTTTGCCGAGAGGTTAATGAGAGTAATCAGCCATTTTGGCTCCTAAGCATGAGGATCATCCGACCATGACGGCTCTCCATGTGTGAGTGTGTTTGTACTTGGAAAGTCAGGCTGGCCATAAAAATGCATGCTGACCTAATAATAGGTGGTATACAGTCATCTGTGATTCCAGCCTAGCACAACTAAATTGTGATAAACCCTTCTTCGACGGAGATAGTAACCCTGAAAGATGTTGTGGGTTTAGTGTGTGTGTGTGTGTCTGTGTGTGTGTGTGTGCGCGCGTGCATGTGTGTGCGTGCCTGTGTGTGTGCGGGAGTAGGCAGAAACCTACGGTGTCAGTCCTTGGTTTGTAAAACCAGTAGCTGCCTGGTTGTTACCCTTGATAACCCTTGGTCTGTGACTGGTCAAGCAGGGTTGTTTGGACAGCCGGCCTGAGGCACATTGAGGGTTGTTTGTACAGTAAAGGTCTCTGGGGTGGATTAGCACTGGGTCACTGGTCAGACCAGCACTGGGCCATTGGTCAGACCGCCTCTCACCACGACACAGATTAGTTTCAAGATAGGCAGCAAATATGAAGTCTGAGTAGACAGAGAGAGGTGGTCCTCCATATGCCAGGAGACCAAAATAAAGAGATGCCTGGCTGTCTGAAGGGAGGTGCCAGGAGGCAAAAATAGAGCACGGCTCCCTGCTAATCCCAGATGAACAGGTGCTTCTATTTAAAGGATCCAAATCCCCTCCAATCCACTCCTGGAATCCTAGACCCACATTGTCTCTCTTTCTCGCTTTCTTTTGTACGGTTTCTGTCTCCTTCAGCACTGGTAATGGTGGAAAGCAATGCCTTTGATTACAGGGCTAAGGGGTTTGTGTTGAACAAATGACATGAGACATGCTCTCACCGCCATTCCACCAGAGGCGGTGCCAATAGATAAGCTCCGCCCGATGAAACGCCGTTCTGATTGGTCTTAGGACCTGATCCCTGATGTTAGTGGACACACCTGAATCAGCTTATTGTGCAGGAGGGGAAGGTATTGGGGCGGACTCCTGCATCAAATTCACAAGGTAGCAGAAAATGAGCCTCATAAATCCCAACACAATCCATCCATTTCTACAGCAATTCTAGGCCAAATATAATCTGAAAACTCTTTCAACCCACAGCCAACTGAGATCTTCGTCTATCCCAATGTATGGAATCATCTTGAGCAGGTTCACCCAATGGAAGAGGATTACTTTCCTTGTGTTTACCTCAGTCTCCAGGCCTCCTCAAAAACACAGAGCTTTGTAGCTCACTGCCTGACGGATAGTCAGCGACAGCAGAGTATGGCGCAAGTCTGATCCTGACAGCCACATGAAGGAGGACACATCCTTCCCTTCGAGGGGGAGGGTTGCCATGGTAAAAGGGACGGGAACAAAACAAAGGGTTTCTTGGGCCAAAGCCGACTTGAGCTCCCCTAATGACTGTTTGTCCCCAGGCTACAATACAATTTGTCTCCGTTTCAACACCACTACATTTCCCATTGCCCCAGATGGGGAAGCGACTCTGGGCACCATTTACAAATGCCAAGGCTGTAATGAAAGCAATTCCTTCAGAAGTATAGGGTCTCGGCTCGGCACGGACTGGAAAAACACAACGTATACAATCAGTTCTTTTCCCTTAGTGTCATTTAGTGGGGCAAGCAGAGAAATGAAGTGCCATAAATTGCAATGCAACAGTGTTAAATTGGTTATGCCATCACTGGGGAAATAAGGTTAGCATGCTCCTCAGGGCTGGTCTAGAGAGCCTGCTATTCACACAAGCAGAATGGGAACCTTTCAGAATATCTATTACTGCCTGTGTGGTCTTGGCTTTTGTCAAAGCAGAAGGAAACACACTAGGGCCACAGCTTTTCACCCTCTAACCCCCAGGAAAAGGAGAGCTAACATAATGTGAAAGGGAACCTATTTTTTCTACATTTCCAGATCTTCGGGTTCGCAATATCTATCTTTTTTCCTTTTTACATTGAGAGAAACATAGACCACACCTATTCAAATATTGGTAAACCAACTCTGGAATCTCAATGTATCATAAAGAATTGATACAGTATTCATTAACCATGTGGCTTTGTTATTTTGCTGACAACGTTGTGCTGAAAGATAGTCATCGATCCTCATGAGTTCTTTCGACTTCATTCCAAGCAGACAGTTACTGTCCCTCCGGTCATTACAAGAAGAGCTCTTTAGTGAGCCAAAAGACTGGACCTCGTCACCAGGGTCTGTGCAGCGACTGTAGCCTCACTTGAGATTCTGGCAGCCGAACACTCGCTGCTTTGTGCTTCCTCTCCCTGTGCTCCATCCCAGTGATACCGGGCCCCATGAGCAACACAAATAAGAGCGAGACAGCCGAGGACAGTGTAGAGAAACAGTAGTGGCAGGGATGACGCGATGTCCAGGTAAGACATGACAGAGAGGAAGACCTGTCACTTAGGGTGAAGTGAGGTGGGGAGTGACGAGACAGGGATATGTCACAGGACCAGCCATCCTGCTCTAGGAAACCCTCACACATGTCCATGGTAATGCTCTACAAAGAATTCACGAACGTTTATGAACAGGACACACACATATTAATAGAAAACTATATCAAGCCAGATAATACCCTGGGATGATGGGAGCAGAATGCAAGAAAGATCTACTTTAGGAAATGTAATAAGCAATGCTACTTTAAGAACTCAAGATGTGGAATTTGTTTAATTCTGAATACATTTTCATGAGGTGGTTATAACGTTCAGTGTCACAAAAAAAACTCATAACCATGTTGCAGTTAACAAAAATATCCTATTACTAATTTAAAATAAACAATAATGTTATCGGACCAAAATGTCACTCTGAAAAATATATCTGGCCCTTAGCCAGAACAAACAATTAACTATATAACTACAACAATTGTAAAATTTGCAAATCAATCGATTCAGTGCTGTTTGGGATCAACAAGAAACCAAAATTCCCTCCCAGTGGAATCCTCGGTAAGTAATAGCCTGACCCCTGTCCTGGAGCAGCTCAGTGTGCTGTGTGGTGTCTTCCAGTGTTAAGTACTGAACATCACTCTCATGGGGAGCTACATTTAGCTTGACACCATCAAAGTGTCCCATGACACAACGCTAGGGACTTGTGTAACAAACTAGGTGTAATTATAGGTGAAACAAATGGGAGCTGTTGTGACAGTGTCTGTTCCAAACAGAGAATGTAGGCGCTCGGGTGAGAGGACTCCTTAGTTTGAGCCTCCATGACATAAAGCAATATTATGATGGATTTAGGTTTACGGAGATGGGAAGATGCTATGGTGTTCTGTGAATCAAGCACAAAACGGATTTCCTCAGACACAAAAGAGAACAGGAGCTCATCTGAGTCATCTGAGATGGGGTACCAACATGAGCCAGTCCACATCTCCTCTCCATAATGATGAGAACCTGAAACGCTGAGTCCTCCCTGTGAACACTGCTTGGTGCAACAGGACACGGAGGGCAGCTTCTGATCCCATTTCCAAATAAATCAGTCAACCAGCTAAAAGCTTGGCTCCCCCCGGACTTGGCGGCATAGAGAGCAACTGATGGCCAAGCTGTTATATCCCTTCTTCCTCATGTGTAAATGCATGTTATTTTTGACTTCTACTCCTGTCCTACTGGCAAACCATCTAAATAGCCGCTGTGTTGGTTTAGGCTATCAATTCAAAAATGCAATTCCTGGATGTGAAATATTGCTTCCCTTGTGGAACGCAGGGGAAGGTGGCGGTTCTGGAATATAGCCAATTACTTAAGCGAAGCCGAAAATATTGCATCTAGCAATTTAATGAAAGTGGTGTTGTTATTCATCGTGAATGAGAGATTCCTTTCTTACTCTCGTTCTGAGTGGCTGACAGCCAACAAGAGCACAGACGTAAGTCGTTTGCCTGTCCACTGGCTTTCACAGAGAAGGTGGGTCAAAGCAAATGCTGGCAAATCAAACAATTCAGCATGGAAAAGTGCAGAGAACTCATGATGATTTGAGGGGCGTTTGAAGTGAAAATCTTCTTGATTCGGAACCTGGGCACATTTACCTATAAATAACATCAGTGGTGGACTAAATAACTATCCGTCACCCTCTTCAGCTCCTCCGAAAAGTGCAATTAGCGGATTACTTCAGTTGTTTATTGTCTCTAAGATGTTTTGTTCAGCAGTTTTGTGACAGTGGATGGGAGTTCTGGCTCATTTTGCTTGCGGGAAATGAGAGAGGTGGGGAATTAATTGTTCCACTGTCATCCCCAGGCAGACGCTGTTGTCTCCTAACCATTAATCAAGAGGCGAGAGGCGGACAACATGCACAGGGCCCCAAATCAAATACGCATGGTGGCAATTTGTAGCCGAGATGACTCAGAGGGACAGCCCATTGCATCTCCAGGCGTGGTGTGTATGCCATCATGGGTGTGTGAGGCTTGGGGGTTCGTGAGGATGTGTCCAGGGAATCCTCAGGAGGGGCAGACATAGGCTCATCTTTTCACAGTCAGCAGCGCATGCAAGATCGGAAAACACAAAGCCCCAAAGACAACACTGGCCATCCAGCAATGGTACCCCTCATCCCAGAATGTCCACAAAGAATCCCAAGGGCCGGGGTGATAACTTGCATGGAGCTGCAATCTGAATGTCTTTCAGCAGGGGAAGTAAACGAGTACTTCACTGCCGTGAACTTTCTGCATCAAAACCGATTCAGAGTGGAGAGCAGGGGTAATCATTCACCCCTTCCTCCCCTCCCGTCCCGGCCTCTAGTCCAACCATGAATGAGGCTCTATTAAGACTTTAGCCGTTAGCTGCCTCAGCCTGTGGTGGAAATTATGACAGGCCACCAGTAGGTAGAAGAAAAGGGCCGAGGAGCTGGCGTGGTACGCTGTAACAACTGGCCTCTTGAAACTGTGAGCTCTCCTAAAGTATAAGGCAGGCAGTGTTGAAGACGGAGGGGATCAATTTATGGTGTTAGCCACAGGAGGGGCAGGTAATGAATAACTGCATAGCAGCAGCGCGGATGTAGAGATGTCGGCCGCTGGAAGCCGAAAAACTCTCTCCAGCTTTCCAGCATCATCAGTTCACTGCCAGGGTGGGACCGTACCCTTGTCCAGAAAGACACAAGAAGGGATAAATCTCTCTACTCTCCTCCCTCTATCATAAATTGGCTTGTTTATTGAAGTACAATTTAATATTCTCACAGGCAGTTTAAGCCAATAACTCAATTTTAACCAGAGGGTAAATCTTAGTGCAACATTCCATACAGCTGCACTGCAACAGAGGACACAGAAAGAATCTTTGTCCCCGTTCCAATCAGATCAGGATGTATTGTGGCAGTCAATCATCCAAGTTCATTTTCCTGGGTTTGATATGTTATACATCCTAGTGTTTGCAAATGGAGATGACTTGAGGCAAATGGAAGAAAGTTTGAGAGGCCCTTTTTCACTGGTAATGGAAATCTATCTGTTTATTGTGCACGGTTTTCTTCCACAGCCAATGTCACTACGCAGCACAGTACCTTGATGCATATTCAATTTGCATGAGTCATTACACCCAAAGGACGTTCCTCCAATAATGCGCCACAATTTAGGTGCAAGGATAAATGCAAAAAACAAAACTGAACACATTTTATATAACTTTCCATTGGTTTAGCTTTTAGAGTGACTACAAATACCTTTTATTACAAAAATGGTGTGATGGTACATTAATACACTAATCTCACTCAAAGGCTGTTGTATGCTTTTTACTGGTATTACTCCAATTCTTCAATGAAATATATTAAACAAAGGAAGGATTTAATGTTTTGTGATACACTTCATTGGACTTCCAGTCACTCAGCCACTCCTGTGTTTGTGAAAGAAAAAAGGTTTCAGGTTTAAGTTTGTGGATATGAAGGAATTCCAAAAATCACAAGACATGGGGTTGTCAATATTTAGTTGCATCTCAACGTAAAAGGAAAGCAAAAATTCTAGTTCTTGCTAAATGTGCAGGACTCCAAGTCAACTCTGGGAGTTCTAGGAGGTAGTGCTTGTTCTATTTTGGCTGGCCTTTCATGGCCATTTTTTAAGATGTAACATGCATCTCAGCGGAGCATGACTTGGTTTCATCAACAAGCCATTTACCTGATTCTTTACCCAGCCAACCAAGGGTTATCAGTAAATCCTTCCAGTCCTCTTGATCTAGGTTTAGCTAGAGTTCGTGGAACAAAGATGTGACCCAATGATGTTTGATGCATCACTCTGAAGGATGCTCTCAATATGACAAAGCCTCTGGTCTCATTATTCACATTGTAGTCTGTGGACCAGAATACAATTTAAAATATGGCATTCGATCCTTCTAATGTTGATGGATCTGATACTAATGAGGATGTGATGTAAATAGAGGAGCAATGATAAAGTCTGAAGTTTGGGTCAACTGGTACCAGCTGTATTCTCCAGCCACCTAGTAGTCAGCTGTCTATTCCTGAATTCAAAGGCTGCTCTGTCGCCAAGCAACGCAGCTATTTATGGAACCCATTAAAATGCCATCATCAATCTCATGCAAACTTCTCTGTTTAACTTCAAATGTGATTGCTCCAAATCCATAACACTTTTTTAATTAAGGTTCCAAAAATATGAGGTCCTGTCACTCAAAAGTAAATAATTGTTTCACTTCGAATCCTTTGCAAAACAATGAGTCACCTGCACAACCGAAGACCACTGGGTTTAAACGGTTGATCATCGTTTTTTTTTTGGTTCTCTTTTTGTTCAAGAATTATCCTTCTGTAGCTGCGATGAAAGACCTTTAAAGTCTCAAAAGATTGTCACCCTGTCGAGCTGAAACAGCCAATCTGCGAGCAGTGATTTTGAGAGGCAGAAGGAACGGTAGGAGGCAGAAGGAACGAGTGCCATGTTACATGCAACTCCACTCACTCTTGGTTGGATTTAAGGCTGCATGCCGAGTCACAGTCCCAGGGGCTGGTTCAGAGAAAACCCCCGGCTTTTAGTGCCGAGTCACCGTGCCGTGACTTCTGTCCTATTTCTTTATTTGCCGTGGCAGGAGGTCACACAGCTAACAAACCTCTACCCACAGTAATGTTCCAAACAATCACACGCTAAAGCGCTAGCCTAGCACCTTGGCCCCAGCATGACCCCTGCTTTGTGTGAATGCAGGTCTGTTTGGTAAACCTGGGCTTATGTGTGGTCTGCTGCCTTTCAGTTGCTATGTTTCCCAGAAAGAAAGCACAACTCCACTATTGTCTCCAAAGGCCTATGTTAAGGCCTCACCCAGCGGGTCTTTACTGCTGCTGACGCAGGCTTCTCTCTTGTCTCCAAGCTCATCTCCATTCACAGGGATATCGCCGCTATCGTGGTCCTGGAATGACCCTTAACTAGCCACCTTCTGTTCACGCAAGTCAGAACTTAATGTCTGTTGATATGTGAACCAGGGCTTTATACCGTTTTGCTGATAAGGGTGACTTGAGAATTTTCATTAGAATGGATAAGTGCGATTTCGCGGAAGGCAACCACAAGCAGACATAGAGGCACTGTGTTCTGCAAGGTCTCTCAAGGGACACGCAACCTGTTCATTAGAACTGCTGACTTGCACACATCTTTCACAACCATGAGCAGGATCTCATCTGTTCTAGAGGCGTGCCGAGAATTCACAGTGAGCTTGCAGTGGAAGTGACAGTCAGGGGTTTGCTTACTCGTTCCACAAATACAACCGGCAGAATTCTTCCTGCCAGGCTTGTGGTCATTTTAATTGAATTTTTCATAATCGTTTTGTGAGATGGTCCCTTTTAAAGTTCAAACAGAACTTTGAATAGTGGAGCAATATGCTTGAAAGCAGTCGGATTTAAACTGACTGCTTATGTTTTGACAGAAACATTTTTGTTACACATTTTCACTGGCACCACTTAATTTCTCTGTGACGGAACATGGGTGGTAACACGATTATTTTTGGATGGCTTTGGGAGCAGCACAGAGGATTTATATTGGAATAAAATATTGCGTTTGGAAAACAAAATAATTAGGCTTGTAAGTTATTCATCGGCTACAGATGAGGCCAAAATGTTACAGGAAGCCACATGTTTTGAACAGCAAGCAGCGTCATATAAGGCACTGCCCTGTTCTCCATCTGTCACGGTTTTTCTGGCTGACTGAATATGTGCATATTAACTGCCAGCGTACATAAAGGGAGTAGGGGACAAGCATGGCCAGGTGCAGGTAACTGGAATAGAGCATGTGAGTGTGTGGTAGAGATGGGATGTCTGACAAAGTGTGTGTGTGAGAGCGTGTATTGTGTATGAAAGTGCTTCTGTAAATGGATGGTGTGAGCGCAAACAGCGTGTTAGCGTGAACTGTAATCCAGGGCCAAGAACAAGGCTACAGTGGAGCACTCCTTCAGAGCATCAAGATTTCCTGAGTGACGCTGGAAACAAGCTGTGGCAGCTGCAGCATTGAGCACACCTCCGTGTCCTCACCACGATGGAGCGCAGCGAAGACCCTCCACAACCTCTAATCCTCGGGAAGGACTCACACAGCTAGTCTTTACAGAGGCTTTCAGGCAACATTTTGAAAGCTGAATTGATCCAAAATGCCGTGGGATTCCTACGTCTCAGTAGAGAAACATATAACGTTTGTCTGTCAAAAAAAAAACAGCTTAGCTTTACCCCAAAATCACTGTGTGTAACCCGGTGTTTTGTCACCAGTGGAGAAGAGAAGAATACTTTACAGCAACACTGTATACATCCAAACAGAATATTTCTTTCATGAATTAAGCCTTTTCCTTCAGCTCAAACCTGAAACACATGGAGTCCTGCAACCCTGGAGCATCAAAGTGAATACGTCCATCTGGCTGGAATGGAGCCCAACATTAGTGTGGTGGGTCTGGAAGAGCTGAGTCAATGTGTGTGAGTGTATTTATGGAAGACAGAGAAAGAGTAAGAAGCGAAAGACTATGTTCTGCTCGGTAGGGAGGGCTGGAAGCACACCCGGGACACACAGTTGTCCTCAGTGAAGTCCCTTTCTTGCTCAAAGCCTGGCTTCATCTGTCTCATTCATACCCAGCGGAGCAGGGCCAGCTATTAGGAGTCTACTGACGGACTCCAGGTGCTCAGGCCGTCTGTAGCCAGCCAGCGCTGGGGAATTCTAAATGAGCCGGTGACAGCACCGGCCAATGGAGATATCACCTAGCTGTGGTAAGCATACTGCTGCACACTAAAACTGCTGACGAGCCCTGAAGAGCTGCATTTATTTCGTATGCTTGGGCTCTTGGTGAACGAAGTAGGGAGCGGGGAATTGAAGTTGAGAGCAAGAAAGCTGTTTACACAGAGAGCTGGAAAGGGCTTAGCCAGGCTCTTGAGTGGGTACACAGAGTGGGATGATAAAAATGTCCTCTGGATGTGGTTTAAAGATAAAGGCTGGCCACCAGCCAGCCAAGTTAAAAGCACACCCAATGATTTCTCGGTTCCCCAGCCACTCAATACCAGGAACAGTCCCTCTTCAAGTCGGCAGTAACTGAAGCCACCAAATCGGCTAGCAAGATGGTGTCAAGAGAAGCCTTCTAAAAAGATTTTATAAAGTATATAAAGCAGGTGGTTAAACTTACACTCATGCATAATGTGAGAAGTATAAGGAGGATAAGCACCTCGCTATTGGGATACAGACAGCAACAAATAGAGGGACAGGACAGCTGCAGTGAGAGGAAAAGACAGATGTCGAGGGAGAAAGAAGCAACCAAGCTGAGAATGCACAGCCTTAATCAAGCCAATGACTGCTAACTGAATGCCCAGTAGTTATTTTGATGGGTTCTAGAAAGAGAGAGAGAAATAGGGAGAGGGACAGGAAGGGTAAAAATAGTCCTTCCTCAATCATCACTCAGGTAGGTAATATGGAGAGCAGAGCTACTGAGGTGTTTGAATGGCAGCCCTTGCCACTCGGTTACAGAGCCACAGAGCCAAATAGAGACAGAGGAGACAGAGAGGATACTGGAAAAGGTGTGTGTGTGTGTGTGTGTGTGTATGTGTGTGTGTGCCTGTGTGTGTGAGTGTGTGTGTGTGTGTGTGTGTGTGTGTGTGTGTGTGTGTGTGTGTCTGTGTGTGCATGGGTTTGTGAGTGCATGTGCATGGATTGTGATAGATAGGGTTCTGAGTCCGGATTGCACACCAAAATCAATTTGACTTTTCCTCGTTGTCATGGTGAAAAGTCTTGAGGGAGTGCATGAGCAGGTGCATCAATTCTGTTAAGCAAATACATATTGAGAGATTGGCTCATGCACGAGTTCCCTGTCTGTCATAGATTATCCCAATGACTGATGGTCCGGTGTGTTGGTGTGAAGAGGTTCTACTGGAGCATGGGGAATTTCACGGACGAGTGCTTATTGCCCGCTTAAAGACGCCTCTCCGTTGTAAAATGTCAAGAGAGTGTTAATGGGAAGGAATGTGTGATACGACTGCGGGAGAAATTCCTCTCCCACTCGCCACTAATTGTTTACAAACACAAGTATTGACCTAATTGTAATCCTAAATCAACCAAAGCCACCGTTTCTGCATTTTGTCCATAACCCAACAAACAAACAGAAGTATAACCAAATGTAATGAATATTCAAAAACAGCAAAATGTGTTGCCGTGACAGGCAATGAGAAACCATTTTAAATTAATCATAGAACCCAGGATTATAGTGCAGCCTATGTCATTGTAGCGCAAAATAGCATTCCCATTCCCTATGCATTACCCATTAGGCAGCCGATCAATACCCTACTTCATTGTTGCTTGGTTTCATTAGGCGCACCGCACAAAGGCATCTCGACAGCATTTGGAAAAGAATGGCGCTAGCAGCACCAACATTCTTCAGAAAGAGGCTGTGGGTAGTAGGGTGGTTAGTTCACACAGGGCTGCCTTTGTGACAGAGCGGGGTCTTAACGGCAATGGCCGAGGGCCCAGGGACCGCCATTTAACACCCCCAGCAAATAAACCAGAGTTAATAGTGTGGAAAAGGTCAGTGTAAGTTAAGGCATAGAGATTTCCCTTCAGTCAGCCGTTGCAAATGTTATTGCTGCATGTAATCATTATTAGAAAAACCATTTCAAGATTGTCAGAGATGAGCGAAGGCTGACTCAACCTTTAAAATGCCAGTGCTACGCTTTGCATCACATTTGCGATAAGTCTTATTTTACTGTGATTCTGCCTATGGCTCTTCTCAAAAGATACTTGGTGGCTAGGTGCTGGGCTCTGTAAGGCCAGAGTAGCATTGACATGATGGTGGCACAGGGCCCAGAGCAGATCACTTTGCTCAGGCAGTCCACCACCTATTTTTGCTGTCCCCATCGGCACATCACACGCAGGGTCACGTCAGGGAAGCCAACACCCCCCCAGAGCTAGAGCTTTGTCTATTCGACCACCGCTGACACCATTCATGCCAATCTATGGTGTTTACATCAACTCTGCCCAAAATCTGGAGTCATTCTACATGACTCTGCACTTTTTGTGGGGTCTATCCAATATTGGTCTGAGTTCATTAGAAATGTAAAGAGAAAATCAATCTGGGGAATGCAAGGAACGAATTAGGTCTTGAATGGTGGACTCTCCAACAGAGCCTAGACTACCGCTGCTAAGGACTCCTCAACCACAGCACTATCACGGTTAGTGACCGACTCCCAGGTAAGGTCCTCCTAATTACACCGTTGATGAACCAATAGCACCAACCTACTGTATGTCAGCTTGAGTCAGTCAACGGGGTCAATAGGAGGAATAGCCTGCAGCATGCCCCGTCACCCAACCAGGATTAGAGGCAGTCCATGAACTGCCATTACCAAGTTATAAAAAAACATCCCTGATTAATGAAAAGCTTTGCCTAGATAAAACTGTACGACACGTTAGCGACAACTATCTGTGAAGCATACCAAACCTGGAGGACTGACAAGGGAGAGCCTCAATGCTTCCTTCACACACGTTATCTGCTGTGCCTTTACACAAATCTGGGATTTAGCATGGGTAGGAATATGTGTGGGGGTAGGAAACAGAGCTTTGGAGAGAAACCCAGCCGGACTAAATTATTGGACCTAGCCAGAGAACCGTGTTCAGATACAGAAGGACGGACGCATTTTAGAGGCTTTGCTGATGTCTATTGAAAATCTCATCTACTGAAAGGACGTCCTTCTCACTAAACATCAATGCTAGGGATTTGAGTGCTGAAGAGTGCATTAATGTAAATTAACAAAGAAATCAAGCGTACCCCTCCAAAAAAATGGGCGAAAGCTACTCCACTTCCTTTTGCAACACTTCTGGTATACCTCAAAGAACTGTCTTTCTTAAGGATGCAAATGCTCCTACTGCTTTGTTGTTAAGCAGCTTGCAAAGAGAAATACCAGTCTAAACAACCTTCAAATTAAAAGCTTGCACAGGAGTGACAAGGTAAATTAAAACAGAAACTGAATTAGAAACACAGAGGGTGGGGTGGGGATGGGGAGCATGTTTGTCC
Source organism: Galaxias rostratus (assembly GCA_036024795.1). Classification (NCBI taxonomy): domain Eukaryota; kingdom Metazoa; phylum Chordata; class Actinopteri; order Galaxiiformes; family Galaxiidae; genus Galaxias; species Galaxias rostratus. The sequence goes on along the minus strand of JAVQJS010017791.1, from coordinate 4,261 downwards.
AAATCATTCACTTCAGCCTTTCTCGAGATGGTGTGGCTATCGAGCTTGTGATGCAAGGTAAACTGTGTGCGTTGGATTGCTGAAGTTGTAGTGGTCTGTGAATATTTTTTACTCTTACAAAATGAAGTCAAATTAAAAATGTAAATTTTTTTAAAACTCAAACAATCTGAAATTAGTAAATTTGAAGATTTACCTTCAACAATCTTACCAATATATACTGGGATAAATTAATGAGCTGGAAAGGCAAGTGTGAAGGGAGAGGAACAAATGTAAGAAACACTGAACAAACATGACAGACAATTGAGCGCCATCCCGTTGCAAAGATAAGCCTGTTCGTCAAAGCATACTCAAAACCAGCAAAGGTGCACATTGCATGCATAAAGAAAAACCAAAATACACAACTGATACACAACTGCTGTCTGGGAACAACACAAGATTGGGTGATGGCCCATTAAAGAAATGTGTCCACAAGAGAATTAAAAAAGAAAAGGACCAGTAATAGCAATATTCTGTTGTTAATCATCTTCTTTCAACCAACAATGATCTGTGCTCCTCTAAGGGCTCCAATCCCAGACACTATATTGCATTCAGCTGTCTGGCACTTCAAGCCTGAACCCTTCGGAGCATAGCAGTGATTTATGCAGGGTAAAGTGGTCACCACATTATCCCCTCCCCCCATATGCTTAATGGGCCATTTACCCTGCAGGATAGAGGTCCGCCTAGCCTAGACTCATGCCGAGGTCCCCAGTCAGCTATGAGCCGTGTCTTAGAGCTGGTGTTCCCAGGGCCACTTTTAAAGCCATTCCATTGGATCAGCTGGATTTGAGAAGCAGGCTAATGGACACAGCAGTTTAATCAGGACTTAAGTAATTGCCACACAGCTGAGAAGCCACAGGGGGCTGAGGGGGCGTTCCACACAGACAAGTGGTTAAACAAACAAACCAAGAAGGAGTGCTTACGTTCACTTGTATATGTTAGTAATACAACAACAGAGTTACAATGGTCGCCATATTGGAAGAAGACTGGCAATGAAGTGTTTCTCATCTTGGAACCATCGGATGATGCCACCCCCCAAACATCAGTAAACCCTATAGACTTAGGTCAATTAGTTCAATGGCTCACTTGGCACCCATCACTCTCAGATTTAGCACACTGGCAATGGCACAGTTTTGCGCCAACGACATGGCAAGAGAGTAAGGATTGACACAGGATTAATTGTTCCAGACCCATTAGCCGGGCATGAGAGGGAGTCAATGCTGACTTCTGATAAGTGTAGTACTGAACCGCCGTTTCCAGTCAATGTCAACACAGCATCTTTCTCCGAGGGAGGATTACAATTAACAGAATGTGCTCTTGTCCTGAAAAATAGACTCCTTCCAGGTGTCCATCTGCTTTTACAAGCGCCACAGAACATATGAGTGAAGTCTGGAAAACTTAAGAGCTGCTCAGAGCAAGCAGAACCACAGACTCCAAAGAAGAAACCAGATATCTGATTTGTCTAGAAAGGTGATGGCACGGAAGGACAATGTCATGCTCTAAAGTACACAGTGCTTAACATTGTGTACATAACAGTAAAAGTGACTGCTTATCGTGATGCAATGTTTTTATGTCAGCAAGAAGTAATAGTGGGTAAATATTACGTCTCATTGGGCACCTATAAATCATTATCTTACAAAAGAAAATGGATGAAATCTGTTCCAGATTCTGATGGGTGGCTGACACAAACTTCTAGCATTTTCTTTCAAAGATAGTGGCAAAGGTTATGTTTGAAAAATACACAATTCAATTCAGATTCATAAACATTCAGATTCTACATTTAATAGTCAAGTAAAAAATGGGACCACCATGGCTGGAAGAGCTAACAGGAAGCCCTGAACGCATGTTGAATAACAGAGGATTTATTATCAATGTTTTAATGTTGAAGAGCAGAGGATTTACTATCATGGTTTTAATACTTACTTTACCATAATCTAAAAATAGTATGGAAATATAGTATACAATTACATATATATTAAAAATGAGCAACAGTTACACCATTAAAAATAAATCCACAAGTCTTGTGTCAAAAGTTAGACAGCAAACTCATTCGGATGATCCCTACCTACCGGTGTTCTATACCGAGTCAACATGACATGTCGATGACTGTCAGCGTACGCAAATGTTCCCTGAAAAGAGGTTCCTCAATCCAGTTCATTTTAATGGGCTTCTGTTCCACAGCGCTCTATTTCTCAAAGCAGAGATAGAGAAGCGAACCGACAAATACAACATTTGTTCCACAGTAAATCAGCCCCAGTTATCTTTTACAGTGTGAATGCCTGCCTCTCCCTCTCCTGTCAGCCTGGTGCTTTTTCTTTTCAACCCAGAGGGCAGCAGTGAATACTGATGACCCACAGACACATACACAGCTGGACTCATCAAATAAGGTGACTAGACCCCACCGACAAAAGACAGAGAATAAAGGTACTGTTAAATGCATGGGAGGAATTCAATCTCATGATCTATGCTGTGGGTCAAGCAGGTTTGTATAACATTTTTCCATCAATTAGCTTTTTGTCAGGGCATTGTCCAGGAAAATATGGTGATCTATTGCAAAAGTATTTTTTAAAGATGTATGTATCTAAAGGAGGGCAGAATGACAGGCCATCTCAAAGATAGTTAATATTTCTGTCTGGCTATCCATTCCCCATCCACAATCCTATCGGCTATCCGCCAGCGCTGACATCTCGATTGAGTATGTGCGCAGCGTTTGGGCAGCGCTTCATCATTAATCTCCACAGAGTCAATCTGACTGTTCAGATGTTCAGACGGCTGTGACTGGCTAAGAACTCCTCCGTACAGCTACAAAGAAACGGGCGCCGACTCCTCAAAAAGCGCCCGCGCGGCTAAAGCCCTGGGATCCTGGGCTTCAAAGCCTGGTGTGACCACTTGCATTTACGCTGGCCTGCTCTTTACAGAGGAGCGAGTCCCCGCTACATTTGATGGGCCCCATCTCCAGTGGCCGTCAAGCGCGGTCACTTCAAAAAGTGGTCAGAGATACGAAAAGGTATTGAAGTCTTATCATGAGATGGTCGATTATCCACTTTGACCGGCGATGGACTCTACTGAGATCGGCTTGTCTACCATACACACACAGCTTTGGGTCAACGGGATAGCACTGCGAGCCTCTCTATCTCCCACACAGCCTATCCGACCGAAGGGCGTCAAGGGGCAGAGCTGTTTCCACTTATTTCCTGTCACGGTCTCCCTCTGCCAAAACAACAGGGGAGAGGGGAGGAAACGCCCAGGGAGGGAGCGACTGGAGGTCTAAATGAGTCCCATATGTTGTTGCCTAGGCTTGTACCAGGGGTGGGGGCAGGGCACAGCAGAGAGTGGAGCAGACACCCAGCCCTCAAAAAGGCAGCCCCACTATTCTCGTTCCCGCACTTTTTCCTCAGCAGTGCAATGACTCCACACAGCTTCCTTTGGACAAACCCTGAACTCATTACAGCACAATCTTATATTAGGAAGGGATTTCAGATAACACACTTCCCCCGAAGGGAATGTGCAAAGTGAAACTACAACTCTGAAAGGTTTACAAACAGGGCACATACTAACAAACTAAGCCACCCATTCATTCAGAAGTTAAAGACAACCTAATCCTAAACTGCTTCAGTGGATTAATGAAAGCAATGGGCTATTAGTCAGACACCAATCAAAGTTCAAGACAGCAGAATCCTCAAAACGCTGACCATGTTATGAATTGCGCAACCGTGATAATAATCTTTTCTTTTTTACTTGACTTTTTAAGGTTTGGGGCTGGGGCCTGTTTAGAATGCCCATTGTGGATAGACTGGCTGATCCGTCAGCATTATCTTAACCCAGTGGTGAAGCAGTGACGGGGGCCATAACGTAATGAGATTAAATTGCCTGGCTGGCCGGTGTTGTTCCTTGGACCTCCTTCACTCATCAATACCGACACAGGCAGAGCGTGCAGGCTGCCCAGTCTAGGCATCATGTTGTGGGGGTTTGGGGATGGGGGTGCAGGAGAGAGAGAAGGGAAGAGGCGGTGGGAACCCCTGACCATTATTCTGAGGAGATTCAACAGCTGAACATGCCATGGCTAGGCTAATTTATGGCTGATGCCGGTACTGAGAATGTGTGTGTGTGTGTGTGTGTGTGTGTGTGTGTGTGTGTGTGTGTGTGTGTGTGTGTGTGTGTGTGTGTGTGTGTGTGTGTGTGTGTGTGTGTGTGTGTGTGTGTGTGTGTGTATATTAGTGTTAGT
>JAVQJS010017763.1:0-11401 GCA_036024795.1 Galaxias rostratus | reverse complement strand
TGAGGAGGGGGCCTGAGGAGGGGGCCTGAGGAGGGGGCTGAGGAGGGGGCCTGAGGAGGGGCCTGAGGAGGGGGCCTGAGGAGGGGGCTGAGGAGGGGGCTGAGGAACTGTTCGGCGGGGAGGGCGGGGCATATGTGAGGTGAACCAAAAAATATTTTTGGGGAGGGGTTGGGGGGAGGGGGAGGGGGGGGTCGGTCCGGGGTCAGGTTTTAGAGGAGGCAAGGAATGGCTTTCAGGTAGCAATTGAAAAACCAGACGGTAGATGGCGTTCTGTACAGTTTCTCTTAGTTTTCCTCTCCTTCGCTCTTCTTTGCAGATTGATGTGGAATCGCAGCCTTACTTATCGGATTGTGTGTTGCTCCCCTGTGGCAGAGTAATGCAAGTGTTCCGTGTGCACAGGTGGATGATTCACGTGGACACTCGTTCGCTTGCTTCGAATAAAAGCGGGCGACGTAGTTGAATCCCTGGGAAAGTCGGAAAGATGGCTCCCAGTTCAGGTTTCCCGTAGTTGTAGCAGTACTGTTTTTGCACACGATGGGAATGGGCAAATCCAGGTGCGTGGGTGCGTCTGTGTCCTGTGAAGCCAAAGCAAGGATGTGAGGGAGCATTTTAATTGATTGTGGAATCAAATTAGATCGACGTGTCAGAAATCCGGCAATCGTTTGAAACAGTGAATCGCGTGGGCTTGAATCGGTTTGTGTAGCTTTTTACGTGCATGTAGCTCTTGTGTTGTGTGGTACTTGGACTGTTATGTGATGACTGTTAAATGTTGTTTCGCTAGCCCCCTTTCCCCCCTCTGTGCTTACGTTGGGCGGGTGAGCGGAGATGTACGACAGAGCAGACTAGCGGGAGGGTTGGTCATTGAGCAGCTCCATGTGGTATCCGGAGCCCTGTGTATCTGCACTAAGGCAAGCCCTTTATCTCAGGCATGGGAGCTGCGAACCTGGTTGCATGAAGACCAATGAATGACCCCTGACGAGGACACAGATGTTGCCGTGCTGCCTATCATGTCAAGCGTTGGCAAAGAGAGACTGGGTTGAGGACAATGAGCTCGTTCGAATGGCTCGTCTGTTGGCTCTCCGTGGCTTAGACTACCTACATGTGTACTATGTCAGATGAGATTTATAATCCTTGAGATATTTTTGTACAAGGGTGGGGAACGATTTGCCTAGACAGCAAAGAATGTAAACAAATTAACTAATCTAGTAGAAAATTTTTGCAGTTGGTTTGTGGGAAATATTTTTGATGAATATTCAAGGAAAGGGCAGCATAAACGTATTATACTTAGTGTACAAAAGACTGTACATAATATATATGCAATATTTGTCAAATTGAAAACGGGTTGGAATGGGTCAGAACTGCTCAGGTTTTGAATATTGGGCCTCAAAGGGTGCTTGTCCGCGACTCCCCCCCCTCCCCCCCCCCCCCCCCCCCCCCGTCCCCGTCCCTCCTGCGCTGTCTGTCTGGCAGTTACCACAGCAACTCTTTTGTCAGGACCCCCGTCTCACACCATATCCCATCCACGGCTTGCATGGCACATATGTAAGCCCCGCCCCCAAGCACAAACACACACACACACACACACACACTCACACACACAGGTGTCTCCAAAATCAGGTGGTGGGGGGGGGCGTTTTGCTTCTCTGTGCTCAGCCTAACCAGGAGGGTTCAGATGCATGATGACCTGTCCCTCTGTTCCAATTTCGTTCAAGAATCAACAGAGCACTATGGCATCAGCAAAGTCCATCCCATAATAGCCCTGTTTGATGCAGTTCGATAGTTCTGGAATATCCATTTCAGGGTGTCGAACTGCCTCTCTCTCTGAGCTCTGGGGGGGCGGAGGGGGGAGGGGGGGGGTCTCTTGTTGTACAGATATGATGTCTTTATGTCACCGTCTTTTGTCACCTTTTTGCGATCCACTGTCCTTTTTGAGAGACTTCCTGTGCCAATGATTTCTCAGAGGGTTTTGACTGTGTGTTTTAATACGACACCCTGTTCAAAATGGTTTGGTTTATTTCACCATGTTTGACCAATGGAAACACGCTGATGAGAACCTCGATGTCTAAAGGGGTGGAGTCTATTTTCTCTCAAGTCATTTCTGGTTGTTTGTACTGGGTCGATCCAATTCTCTGTTATCTTTCTCTGGGTCAATCTATTTCTCTGTTATCTTTCTCAAGGATTTTGCTCAAACGGACCATTTTCCAACTTCTCAGTGTATGACATAGGTCTGGAAACAATACTTCAAACAATCCTTTAAGCCAGCAGTACATTGAAATATGTCAAAAATAAATGCAAAGCTATACACTACTTTTACCAGTACTACTATAATTAATACTACTACTCTTCAATACTTTGGGAATTCTGACTTTTTTGTATCACTCTTCTCTCTGAGTTCCTTGTGTCACTGTGATTGCAGAGGCTGCAGGGGGGTGGGGGTGGGGGGGGGGGGGGTGGGGGTGTATTATGATGAGTGTGGGTGCTTCACAGACACTCAGGGGTCACAACCTTCTCTCAAGGGGTGTCCAGGAGAGATACTAGAGAGGGGAATAGAAGGAGAGAGAAAAGGGGGTGCAGGGGGTTATAGTGGAGGGTTTCTGCAGAGAAGTAGCAGCCAAATGAAACGGCAGGTGCAGGTAGAGCCTTCCCTCTGCGTTGACACGGCTGAGCCTGTTCGATTGCAGGGTGCGTGTGTGTGTGTGTGTGAGTGTGTGTGTGGGTGTGTGTGTGTGGGTGGGTGGGTGTGTGTGTGTGGGTGGGTGTGTGTGTGCGGACGACGACCAGGTCTTTATTTGTGGCCTGGCGGTGGGCAGAGGGCGACGCTATCAGACGCTGGCAGAGAAACTTGTGGCCTTGCACTGCATCTAGAGTAGAGAGATCCGTTTCTCTTGTCTATCTTGTCGGCCTATCTTTGTGTTTATCTCGCTCTTAGATGCAGTCTAACTGTCACACGAAAACCAAGTGACGAGCAACGGAACAGTATTCAGGATCCATTCACACAAAGCACAGGGACACACAGCAGGGATCAACTTATAGACAGGCTACAGAAAAAACTCTGGGCAAAATATATTTACTCACTTACACGCACACACAAACTCACACACACACACACACACCCACACACACACACAAGAAACCTCCGAATATCTACTGTGATCTCTTTCACCACCCACCTCCATCACACCCACCACCACCACCCAAACTTTGACCCCTGAACCTTGACCTCTCAACCCGAACCACCTTTTTTCCTGGACCTGTAACCTCTCACCCTAGTCTTATGTCCGGTCCCAGGTATCTGCCCCCCCTCTCCCCCCTCCCCACTCTATTCCTTCAATAAGCGTCCAGTGGGTGGTGTGATGTCAGGTTTCATTGGTGGGCCACTCGTGACAGGTCCAGACAATCAGCGTGTTTGTAAATGTCAAAAAGTGTGATTTTCAGATCTTTGTTTATGGTCAGGATTTTAAAGGAAGATATTTTTATGGTAATTGTTGCTGGTCTATTTTACTATATATTTATGTAATAAATATGTGACTAAATTTACATGGCGCAAGGCTCTCTGGTTTGGTTTATTGTCTCCTCCTCACCCCTCCCCTCCCCTCCCTCTACCGTGTGTCTCCTTCGCTCCTCACACGCACGTCGACGGCGGACCGACGGGACGGAGCGCAGAGGGGGTGGGTTGGAGGAACGGCGGGAGTCCAGGCTTCGTCCAATGCGCTTCGCCAAGACGCATCACCGCGGCGCCGGGACGTTCCGTTGCCCGGCAGAGATAGGCAGACGGAGAAGTGCACTGACGGGAGGGTCACAGGTCATGTGATGTTTTAACGAGGCCGTTTCAATATACGGCGTCGCAAAAGCTACCACAGTTTTGGGTGCACGTGGACGTTGTTGACTTAAAATATTGCGCACGTTGGACGCCTTCGCAGCTTAGTTTACCAGCACAGTCAGACGAGTAATGGAAAGGCAGAAAGCTTAAATAACACTAAAAGATGAGTGAGAGGAGACAGCCCCATAACTTTTATGTTTGAGAAGGGTGGTTGCATGTGCATTAATAGGCCTTGTATTTCATTGTCCACAATTTATTGCACAATTAAATGAGATGTCTTTGTAATAAATTGTTTTAGTGCTCAGATGTTTACAAGTGTGTGAACATGGAGAGGTAGATACAGACACTGCGATATGGAATGTAAATCCTAGGGGGTTTACGATTGAGGCATATCTCAACTCAACTCGCTTTTACAGTGTGTTCACACACATGTACCAACCAGTCAATAGGGTTGTCCCAAGACAACTCCCAGGGGTCATAGGGTCCTTACAGTGAGGGCGTGATGAGACTTAGAGTGCATAACCCCATCGGTGGTTAAAGGGCTGCTTTACCAAAACTTCAGTTCTGAACGAATAATTAGGCTACATGCGCAAGAAAAGTGTATGGGACATTTAGATTAATTAGAAAATGTAGTTGTTTAAAGGAAATTACCGATGATCAAAATGTGATTCAAGCGACACAAAGCACCGTTTATGCGGCAAATTATCTGGTGTTTGCTTATCCTTCCACTTCGATATAAGTGGCTGCTGTGCACGGATGTATTTTCTTCCCGGAGTGAATGGACGTGAGTGAGTCATGCAACGACAGAACTCCCTCAATAAGGCTCCTGTCTGAGCTGTAGCATGGAGGGTCTATATTGTATGAAGTCTGACATGTGGGTGGAAGCTGTTGTGGGGGCTGTGATCTCACAAAGGCAGCTTTCCAACCAACCAATCCCTCCCTTTCTCTTTGGACCCTAGCCCTGCCCCCCTTCCCATCCACCTCCTCTCTTCTCTTGCTCCTTTTTTTTTTTTTTTTTTTGATCCCTCCATACCCGGTGGTAGCAGGAATTTTCCACTCAGCAGCAGGCAAACATTGCTGCCAGCTGTGCTGTCAATTAAAGTATGTGCTCGTGTGTGTGCCTATACTGTCTCCTATCCTCCACTCCTTTAAAAAAACCTCCCATACACTTGATTCCTTTTCTCTCCTAATGCATAATAATCACGTCTGGGTTCTTTTTGCTTATGACAGAAACGGGGACACGCTCAAACAAACTAAACTACTTCCGCCCAATAGTTCCTTTTCGGTGGACAGTGGCAGCAATTTGTTTCAACTTTTGACTTCCTCCCTAACTTATTTGGCTTCCTTGCATGTCTCACGGTCCTCTGGGAGAGCGAAAGCACAGAGGAAGAACGCATACCATTCCATGCCCTTCATGCATATATAGGGATGGTTTCCCATGGAACAGCCGGCTTTATACACTAAAGCCCACTACAGTGACTCAGAATCGAGGGGTGGGGGGGGGGCAGGGGGCTCCGGGCTGTCAATCTCGCTCCTTCCCCACATTGCTTGTAAACAAGCCCGGGTGGATTGACTCTGGCAGTCCCTCGCTCCCTCACTGTAGCACATTCTGTTCTTAAACCATCTATTGAAAACTATCCTCCTGTGCCGCAGCTTTCTCTTTCTCTCTTTCTCTCTTTCTCTCTCTCTCTCTCTCTCTCTCTCTCTCTCTCTCGTTCTTTTTCTGACACTGGCGCAACCGACCTTGCACGCTTATAAAACTCCCACATGTAGCCTATGTTCAGTGCGTTTTGTACACATTAAAAAAAAGAATGTGTTGAATAAGTGTCTCTTTCTCGTACCGCCTTCTGTCCTCAGCTGAATAACAGGAGTTCAGGAGAGGACAGCAAAGTCGGAGCAGCCCCCCTCCCCTCCCTCCCTAACCATGAGCCATTCCTTTTCCATACAGTCTGGAGTCATGAAACCCATACCCCTACGGGTAGAACAGAAAGGGGATTGGTGGAGGATTACAACAATCATTGGATCAGGCCTAAGCAGTGTGTTCCTGCTGGAGACAGTTTGGAGGGAGTTGCGGGGAGAAACCAAGGGATCAGTGTATGTTGGGTAGGAAAAAGAATACCTGGAAAACACAACTTCCAGACGAGTCTGGTGGGATAGTCTAAATAGAATTTGTCCGGAAACAACCACTGGACATCAAAATGGTGAAGCATGTGGAAAAATCAACTGTATATTTCTTCCACAAAAAAATGTAGTACAAAGAAAAAGAAAACAAGTAAAGTTTTCTAGGAAGAAAAAAAAAATCCGGTGTGTTTTTCAATGGGTGATGGGAATAGATTCGCCGGGTGGGATGTAAGAAGATTAGCGCCAGGGGGGCCTCTGCGGGGGGTAAGTGCTCAGTGTACAGCCAACTGTATGCTACGCCTGGGTGGACAGACTGAAGAAGTGGTAAGCAGGCCCACAGGACGCAAGCAGTTCTGAGACCAGGTCATGTGGGTGCAGACGCGCCGACAGGAAGGGAAGGAGGTAGGGAGGGTGTGGGAGTTATCCTGGGACAATCGGAGAGGATGCTGAGTTTGTCATGTTACATCATGGCTATGTTCTCTCTCGGTCTGTTTACATAACAGACAGTCACAAGCACATGCAGGGAGAGAGGAGGGACTGGAGTTACGAGTGAGAGAGAAAACAACTATGTAAGGCTTTGATCTGTAGACTGTTCAATGTATCCCCTTAAGAAAGGTATTAGGGGCCTGCTCGAAGTCCGTGGCCGAAAAATAGACACACTGTTTTCATCTGTTTTAAGGACAAGCTCAAGGTCATCTTGTAGTCAAAACATACATTGAAGCAATCAATACTCCTAAGTCTCATTTATGATACAGGTTCAAAGTTTACAGAAAGATAGAATGTTCACCAAAAAAATTATATAAGAGTTTTGTAGTTTACAGATACTACCGTGTAATGTACAGGTAGTTATCTGGAATGATGTTTTTAAAAGATTTTTTTTCTAAAGTGTATGTAGTTTATTAATAGTTGAAGCAAGATTCGAAAACTAAATGTGAATAAAATCCAATAATCCAGTTAGGTATGCCTGTACACCAGAGATGGCAATGCGTTTAGCGCCATCTTCTGTTACGACGACGAACTGCACACAACGGTCATTTCCTGTTGTAGGCGGAAACGGAAGAAATACGCGTCTTAAAAATATTTTTTTATTGTCCTGACAAAAACAAATCTCGTCAATAATGGCTGGCATCGGGGAAGACGAGTTACAACAGCTCGAATACTTGTCCTTGGTGTCGAAAGTATGTACAGAACTGGATAACCATCTGGGAATAAGCGATAAAGACCTTGGTATGCAACTTAATATTATTTGAAAACCAGTGTTTGCCTTTTGCCTAGCTAAGCTTACGTACTAAACGTGTAACAAGCTAACCTAGTGCCATTTAAGTATGGAAGTAAACTTGCTAGCAGTAAGCTAGCTAACGTAGTTATGAAACGTAACGGGAACGTTGGCAGTAAACTAATTATGCTTATTTGTTACTGTTACAGCTGAATTTGTCATCAGTCTTGCCGAAAAGGAGCCTTCATTCGACGGATTTAAATCCCTTTTACTAAAAAATGGAGCAGAGTTCACAGTGAGTTTGGTGCTTTATTCTGTTCATTGCAATGTTGAATTTTAACGCTCAACGTTACATTGTTCTCTGTTTTTCCATGTTACAGGATTCGCTTATCGGTAACTTGCTCAGACTTATTCAAACCATGCGACCTCCACCGAAGTCAACGTCGAACAAATGTAAGTTGAGCAATTGACAATGGGTTACGATCTTACGAAGACGTAGTTCACGCCTTGCAGTTCTAGGTGAACGAATTCATTGTATTGTTCAGATGCGGGAGATGTTTTCATCAGAAGGCACCTGTGATATATAAAGCTCTAAGAGGGGATTGTTAATTCAGTTTGTATACCACTTACACGTTATCTTGGGGTTATCTTCAGTATAATACATCAGTTTGTGGCTTGTTTAGAAACACAGGCATCTTTTTTTTTTTTTTTTCATATTTAAATTGACGTCTATCTTCTATGCGTTCATAAGCATCTGACTCCGGGGTCAAGTATAAGAGTGAAAAAGAGAAGCTGAAGGAGATGTTTCCCGCCTTGTGCCGAGCAAACGATCCTGCCCCAAAGGTTGGTCTGGCTGGTTAAACTAATGTTGTTATATTACTGGATGCTGCATAACTTTGAGAGACCGCTGATCAGTCTAATTCCTGAATGCATTTCCATATCTTTGCAACCACTTACAATTTGCATAACCTTAAAAGGACATGTTTTATTTTCTGCGTGTCCCCCAGAGCCTATTGGATGAAGACGACGTGAAAATAGCGGCGGACGCCATGAAAGAGTTGGAGATGTTCGTGCCCAGCATCAGTGGCCCTGACTCCAAGAGCAGCATAAGCCGGTAGGTTGACAAGCGAATCCCACCGCCTCCTCCCCGCCGCTCCGCTGCGCGCCGCGTTACTCAGTCGTCCTGTGCCCTTCTCCCCAGGTCGGACCGAAGGAGGCGACACAGCCGGAGCCGCAGTCGAAGTCGAGACCGAGACAGAGACCGGCGGAGGCGCCACCGCTCTCGCTCGAGCTCCCGCTCTCGCTCTCGAGACCGCCACAGAGACCGCGGTGACCGTGGCGACCGCGGTGACCGTGGCGACCGGGGCAAGAGGCGGGGGTCCCGATGGACCGAGCGCTCCCCTAGTCCCCGCAGAGACCGGGAAAGGGACCGAGGCAGGGACAAAGACCGGGACCGAGACAGGGAGATAGACTCTGACACGGAGAAAGGCTGGAAGGACAAGCACGTGGACCGTCCACCGCCAGAGGAGCCCTCCGTGGGAGACATCTACAGCGGCAAAGTCACCAGCATCATGCAGTTCGGCTGCTTCGTCCAGCTGGAGGGGCTACGGTGTGTCCTGTGTCCCGTTTGAGAACGGCACACGCCAAACCATCACCCTCTGCGAGTATCTTTAATCCTGTGTCTTTAATGTCTTGTAAATGTTTCTCTCTTTTTTTGTAGGAAACGGTGGGAGGGCTTGGTCCACATATCGGAGCTGCGCCGAGAGGGCCGCGTTGCCAACGTAGCCGACGTGGTCAGCAAAGGTCAGAGGGTCAAGATCAAGGTGCTGTCCTTCACCGGCTCCAAGACCAGTCTGAGCATGAAGGTAGGACTGCAACAGTTACCAGGGCACGTCCCTGTGCTTAGTAGTGCCCGCAGACCGTACAATACATTATACAATGCAGTGACAGCAGTGCAGCCTACACAACTCCTGAATGAATGAGTGAATGAATGAATGAGCGTTCTCTCAGCAGCTTTCTAAAACATATAAATGCAAGAATTCAAACATGCCCCGCAACAACACCTCTGTGCAAATGCCATGAACGTTCAACGAGCGCACCTCATTCAGTTCATCCACGAGCACACGATTTAGTCGAGTAGCTCATAACAGAGGACATCTCTACGCACAGCAACAGCGTGTACCCGCCGTCTCTTCGACAGGACGTGGACCAGGAGACCGGGGAGGACCTGAACCCCAACCGGAGGAGGAACGCCGGGCCCGACGGCGAGGAGACCACCATGAGGAACCCCGACCGGCCCGTCAGCGTCAACCTGGGCCACGCCCCCGAGGTGGACCTGCAGGACGACAGCACCGAGCGCAAGAGGCTCACCAAGATATCCGACCCGGAGAAGTGGGAGATCAAGCAGGTAGCCGCGCGGTCGGCCCAGTCGGTCTTTGCGCGGCATGCCGGTTTGTCGCTATAGCAACGCACACGGATACGAATTCCATTCTCTGTTTGTCCTCAGATGATCGCCGCGAACGTCTTGTCCAGAGAGGAGTTCCCCGACTTTGACGAGGAGACGGGGATCCTTCCGAAAGTGGACGACGAAGAAGGTAGGTCTTCCCAGGAACACCACGAAACAGAATTCACAGCACAGTCGACAACCTGGCACAGCTGACCCATTGTGCTGTGCTGCTGCTGTGTGTTGTATCCAGACGAGGACCTGGAGATTGAGCTGGTCGAAGAAGAGCCACCGTTCCTGAGAGGCCACACCAAACAGAGTATGGACATGAGTCCCGTCAAAATCGTCAAGGTAACGCTCGGCTTTCCGCCCGTCCTCGCCTGCTCCCTGCGTTCGCTCTCTTTTTTTCCGATCAATTATTGACCTTTCCCACACAGCTCACGCTCGTCCTAATGTTCCCCTTCCCTCCCCCCGGAACCCCTCGCCGTCCTCCGCCAGAATCCGGACGGCTCCCTGTCCCAGGCGGCCATGATGCAGAGCGCTCTATCCAAGGAGAGGAGAGAGGTGAAGCAGGCCCAGCGGGAGGCCGAGATGGACTCTATCCCCATGGGCCTGAACAAACACTGGGTCGACCCCCTGCCTGACAGTAAGGGCCCGCCCAACACATATATTTATATAGTACATCATGCATTATGGATAGCACATACATAATGCATATATGCATTACTGCATTCATTATGTCGTTATAAATTATTCATCATTGGAGTGTCCTGGAAAGCCCCAGCCACTGGCTGGGTCATTTATGTTTAATGAATGAATGTAATTTAATGTACTTTTCTGAAAATATCGGCGTTATCTAATTCCAAGCAGTGCTCTGTGCGCACATGAGAGGCACGCGGTTCGATGCCATTTATTCCTCAGCCCCATCCCAGCCTCTTTAGGCCTGTCTGGGCCAGACTTCCTCTGACGCGGCCCCTGAGCGTCAGCAGCCAGGGCTGGAGATGTTTATCTGGCTTCCTGCAGCCTCCTGGAGGGCCGGATAGAGGGGCTGTGCCCTGGTAGGACACAGTGACATGTCTGGGAGTCTGATTCTCCCGGGGGGGCGGGGGGGCGGTTGTTGCGTGTTCCGAGGGGGGGCGAGGTCGAGGTCGTGTCCCAGCCAGGAGCCCGTCCCTGGGTCTGACTCGGCACGCATCCGACCCAGCGCGCCGGGGACATCCGAGAAGTCACAACAAACTCAAACTGTTGTCTTAATTAAACCCACCCCCGTCTCTTTCCCCCCCTCCCTCCCTCTCTCTCTTCCTCTGCTCAGCGGACGGAAGGCAGATCGCGGCCAACATGAGAGGGATCGGCATGATGCCCAACGACATCCCCGAGTGGAAGAAGCACGCCTTCGGGGGCAACAAGGCGTCCTACGGCAAGAAGACCGCCCTCACCATCCTGGAGCAGAGGGAGAGCCTGCCCATCTACAAGCTCAAGGAGCAGCTCATACAGGTCAGCCCGGGCCGCAGCCCAAACCCCCGTCGGGAGCCTTTAGGCTCCTTATGCGTGCGTGCACGCCAAGTAAGACCGCCTGAGGCAGTCTCTGTCGCGTGAGTGAGCGCTTTGCAAGGACGAGGTCCCTTAGTGCCGTTTGCTGCTCTGGTCGCAGGCCGTTCACGAGAACCAGATCCTGATCGTGATCGGAGAGACGGGCTCCGGGAAGACCACCCAGATCACCCAGTACCTGGCCGAGGCGGGCTACACCACCCGGGGGAAGATCGGCTGCACTCAGCCCCGCCGCGTGGCCGCCATGTCCGTG
>JAVQJS010017760.1:0-17712 GCA_036024795.1 Galaxias rostratus | reverse complement strand
CATCTGTTCATGCTGCTCCTCACATCCTTCTTTTGACTGTACTCGTCATTTGATAAGGGGAGAGAGTGGCAGTCCATCATAACGCTCTGTGTGTATGTGTGTGTGTGTGTGTGTGTGTGTGTGTGTGTGTGTGTGTGTGTGTGTGTGTGTATAGATATACGTGGGTGACGGGCCGAGAGCCGCTCACGTATTACGACATGAATCTCTCGGCACAAGACCATCAGACCTTCTTCACCTGTGACTCAGACCACCTCCGGCCCGCCGACGCCAGTAAGGACACACCCACTCACCACACAATGGTGACTCATGCCCACAGATGGTGTGATCCCTGACCTCTTTAACTGTGTGTGTGTGTGTGTGTGTGTGTGTGTGTGTGTGTGTGTGTGTGTGTGTGTGTGTGACTGACTGTACTATCGTCGTCGTCGTCAGTAATGCAGAAGGCGTGGAGAGAGAGAAACCCACAAGCACGGATCTCGGCGGCACACGAAGCTCTCGAACTAGAGGAGTGAGTATTTGTGCGTTTTAATGCCCCACCGTACCATGGACACACACACACACACACGCACACACACACAAACGGGGCATACTGTAGGAGCATACGCCGCTCACAACCTGAGCCCTGGTGTCCCTGTGGTTTCTGATTCTTCCACTAACTTAAAACACATCTTATTTCATAATCTGCTGTGAGATCTGTCATACGGCCCGATCAGCCAGGCGCCGCTGTGCGTGTGTGTGTGTGTGTGTGTGTGTGTTTGCTATGACCGGCCGGTCAGCCGGGGGCCCTGCCAGACTAACTGAGGCCCCCCAGGTGTGTGTCCCCCCCCAGCTGTGCCACGGCCTATATCCTGCTGGCAGAGGAGGAGGCCACCACCATCGTGGAGGCGGAGAAGCTGTTCAAGCAGGCCCTGAAGGCGGGCGAGGGCTGCTACCGGCGCAGCCAGCAGCTGCAGCACCACGGCACGCAGTACGAGGCACAGCACAGTGAGTGGCTGATCTGAGAGCAGCGTGGCGCTGCGTCGGGGGGCTGCCGAGCCGTTCCGGGGCTGGTCTGGGGAGACGGTTTGGGTGGATGACAAAACGCATGCAAACTCAAAGTCCTTACAAGTGCCTGCACACATAATCAATTGAGGCAGATTTATATATTTATACACAGATGTGCTTTGCTAGCGACTCAACACAGCCGATCGGGCCCAAAAACAATTAGGCTGCCTGTCAGTCAACAGGATCAAACAGTGCCTCGTTTGACTCCCGCAGACACAAACACACTTTCAGCACACCTGGGTACCCAAATGAGACACTTAACAGGCAAAGCATGCATTCCTGCTGCTACGTGTACTGTGTGCTTATTGTTTACTCGTGTGTGTATCTAACTGTGGGTTCGCTCTCTACCAGGAAGGGACACCAACGTATTGGTGTACATTAAAAGAAGACTGGCCATGTGCTCTCGAAAGCTGGGCCGGACGAGAGAAGCAGTCAAAATGATGAGAGACGTAAGTGTGCACTGTGCCGCTACACACACGCACACACACACACACACACACACACACACACACACACACACACACACACACATTCTTACACACATAATTAAAACACATAGTCACACAAACAGATATTCATATACATACCAGGGCTACACGGACACCTCATTGTAGACTTAGTCTGTCCTCAATCATTCACAATGCGTTGATCAATTGCTCTTCAATGTTGTAGCCTCTCAGTTTAATGCATGTTTCATGGCGACTGTATCGTTATGCCTGTCAGGCCAACAGTAACAGGAAACTGGCATGCCCATCAACCAGTCCAGTTAGTGGGTTGTTCAAAATGGGTGGGTGGGGTGGGGGGGGCAGTGTTCTGGTGGTGGGCGTGTGACGAGGGGATGTTGTGCCTGCCTTGTGTGTGTTTGCGCCTCTTGTCCGGTATTACATGTAACAACAGTTGTGTGTTTTCCAGTTAATGAAGGAGTTCCCTCTCCTCAGTATGTTCAACATCCATGAGAACCTGCTGGAGTCGCTCCTCGAGCTGCAGAACTACGCCGACGTACAGGCCGTACTGGCCAAGTACGACGGTGAGAGGCACACACACACACACACACACACACACACGTACACTAAGCTTGCATAAAATGCACACACACATTATATATATATATATATATATATATATATATATTTATGAATATCTATGTATATATATACATACATACACACTCATTCACACACACACACACACACACATCTAAACTTACATAACGTATACCCCCAGTAATCGGCTAAACTCACCTGCGTACATTAGACACTGTTAACCTTTCAGTATGACAGCTAGCTCTTACATTACAAACCGATGACACGCAATACACACGGGATGCATTACAAATGAATTGCCCCGACTGTTCAGTAATGGTAGAATAATCACTGTCTACATGTGGATCTGTGCAGTCACAACAGAAGAGGTGTAACCCAAACACCTTCTCCAAACGTCTTCTCCATGGCTCACACCTTAGGCAACACACACACACACACACACACACACACTCTCAATATCTCCTCTTACTGTAATTGCACCTGTCCTTTTTTTTTGACCGCCATCTCAGTGTTTTTGTTTTTGTGTTTCTCCTACCAGATATTAGTTTACCCAAATCAGCAACAATATGCTACACAGCAGCCCTGCTTAAAGCCAGGGCGGTGTCAGACAAGTGAGTATCCCTGTCCTGGTCTTGCGACACACACACACACACACTTGGCGTGCGCGCGCACACACACACACACACACACACACACACAGCCAGATGGGCATGGGAGCTGGAGCCAGCGGGGCTGTGCCTGGGCCCACAGTTGGGGTGGAGGTGTATAGAGTTGTTATGAAATGGGGCTGGCAGTAATTGTGCTCTGTGCAGAGGCTCCTCAGAGAATAGTGCTGATTGGGCGTTCGTGTGTGAAACGTCTGCTTTTGTTTTGGACCCCTGCTGCCTGAAGGGGGGTGGGGGGGAGGACAAGACGTGCTACAAACGACATACTAAACCCTGGCACAGAGAACAGAGAGAAATCCTGCACACACATACGCTGTGGTATTTTATTTCTCACTCAGACACACACACACACACACACACACACACAGACTCTGCTGTCTTTATCCCTTACACACACAAAGACACAGACACTTCTGTCTTTATCTCTTAAACACACACAGATGTAATGCTGCTTCCTCTCTTTCTCTGCAGGTTCTCTCCAGAGGCAGCGTCCAGACGGGGGCTGAGCACGGCAGAGATGAACGCTGTAGAAGCCATACACAGAGCCGTGGAGTTCAACCCCCACGTCCCCAAAGTGAGGGCGCGCACACACACGCGGACACACACACACACACACACACACACACACACACACACACTGTTGGAGCCTGTATTTACATCTTCAACCCCTAGCTGTTTTTTTCCCAAAGTACGAGCACACACACACACACACACATACAAACACACACATTAGTTAATTTTACACATGGATCAGTCAATCGTTATGAGTTTGAAATTCTACTCTGTCTAATGTCATATGGCCTCAAATTTACAACCTTCAATAAGAGATATTGCTTCACAGTGGCATTCATCTTGTGGCGGCTGAAAATGTCCTTTCTCCCATCTCTCTCTCTCTCTCTCTCTCTCTCTCTCTCTCTCTCTCTCTTTCTTTTTTTTCTCTCTTTCTCTCTACAGTACCTGTTAGAAATGAAAAGTTTAATCCTGCCTCCAGAACACATCCTGAAACGGGGCGACAGTGAGGCCATCGCTTACGCCTTCTTCCACCTACAGCACTGGAAGAGGGTGGAGGGGGCGCTCAACCTGCTGCACTGTACCTGGGAGGGCAGTGAGTACTATCACACACACACACACACACACACACACACACACGCATACACACACAGTGGAGACTTACAGCCCGAATCTTACACACACACATTTACACACAGTGGAGACTAACAACAGCTATCTAACACACACGAATAGCACACAAATGCAGGTAACAAGACTATCTACCAAGCGCTAAGTGTTCGCTGGCAGAAACACATAAACCTCTTCCCTAATGGACACTTTCCAATAGTGGTAATTCGTGTGAGGATGCGCACACGCACGCTAACTTGAAGTGGTTCCTGCCTTAGGGATAATGTGGTGTGTGTATGTGTGTGTGTCCCAGCCTTCAGAATGATCCCCTACCCTCTGGAGAAAGGCCATCTCTTCTATCCCTACCCCATCTGCACAGAGACCGCCGACAGAGAGCTGCTACCAAGTAAGACGCGCTCTGCCCTGGCACATTCACACGCACACACACAAGCGCGCAGGATAGGCGGTGTAGACAGGACTTGAGACTGACTGTCGCTCCCCCACTCTACTCTGCTCTGTATTACCATCCTCAGGTGCCTGTATCTATCCCCAGTAAATCCCCTATGGCTAACCCTACAGTCTAATCCTATGACTAACCCTACAGTCTTCCCCTAGCCCCTATGGCAAACCCTCTATTTAGCCCCAATGGCTAACCCTCTATTCTGCTTTTAACACCTATGGCTAACCCTCTATTCTGCTTTTAATCCATATGGCTAATCCTCCAGTCTTCCCCTAACCCCTATGGCTAACCCTCCAGTCTTCTCCTATTGCTAACCCTACAGTCTGCTCCTATGGCTAACCCTCCAGTCTGCTCCTATAGCTAACCCTACAGTCTGCTCCTATGGCTAACCCTACAGACTGCTCCTATGGCTAACCCTCCAGTCTTCTCCTATTGCTAACCCTACAGTCTGCTCCTATAGCTAACCCTCCAGTCTGCTCCTATAGCTAACCCTCCAGTCTGCTCCTATAGCTAACCCTCCAGTCTGCTCCTATAGCTAACCCCCCAGTCTGATCCTATAGCTAACCCCCCAGTCTGCTCCTATAGCTAACCCCCAGTCTGCTCCTATAGCTAACCCCCCAGTTTGCTCCTATAGCTAACCCTCCAGTCTGCGCCTAGCAGACTGCCCAGCCTGTAGTTCGAGTGGCTCTGGGACCAGCCCAGGGCTTTCAGTAAGCCACCCGGGCCTGTGTGTTCCCATCAGCACCACTCGTCTGTCTACAGGGAGCACATTAAGTTGATGAAGTTGGCCCACCGCCACCAGGGAGGGTTCTCTTAGGGGGAGGGTCCTGCAGCGCGGCGGAGCCGGTCTCCACCGCAGCCCGTTTAACTGTGTGTGGTGGCACAGTGTCACAGGGGACGCGCCTTCTGAAGAGATTTATGAGGTGCGGTCGTCGATCCGTCTGTTTTAAGATGTATGCATGCCTCAGATGAAACCCCGGTAGAGTGTCCCTATAGGGCCAACACTCAGTAAAAAGGACTCATGTTAGCGCTATTCAGCCTTTAGGATCTAAAGCCTGTCCGAAGTGAGAGTAACGAGATTCAAGTGAAATGTGTCAAATCAACGTTTTAATTTCGGGATGTTTTTTTCCCGACATGTTGGTGTGTGTGTGTGTGTGCGTGAAAGAGGGAGCGAGTCGCTCCGGTCCCTCTGGCTCCCGAGTGCCCGTAGTTGATCCTCCACGTGTGTGTTTTTATCCCGCGCGGAAGCAGTGTTTCACGAGGTGTCGGTGTACCCCAAGAAGGAGCTGCCCTTCTTCATCCTCTTCACGGCCGGCCTCTGCTCCTTCACCGCCATGCTGGCCCTCCTCACGCATCAGTTCCCGGAGCTCATGGGCGTCTTCGCCAAAGCGGTGAGTACTCCCACTACAAATCCTTTGGCTGAGCGACTTCAAAGAAGTCGGCTACCACCGACAGACCGGTCAGTGTGGCACACATTCAGTGTGCCTTAGTGGCAGCGAGTTGTTTGCCAATGAGTTGTTCTTTTCGTTTGGTAGTGGATCAAACCATTGCGAGACGAAGGGCCGTGGGGGGGTTGCCATCTTTTTGAAACTTCAAACCGCACTGTTATGTGTCTGTAATCAGCACAAGTGTTTTCACTGGAAGCAGTGTGACCTTGACCAGGGTTAGTATGAATTGGCCAGCCGGTCGGCCCCTGCAGTGCTTTCCACTGCCCTGTCGCCCTGCCGCCTGTGGCCATGGAGAAAGAACGCCTGTAGCCTTTTACCCCTGCAGCCTCCGGCTCTGCGACGGGGAGGCCAAACCCCCGGAGCCCCTGTTGGCTCCAGATGTGACACTATCAGCAGACACCATCTGCTGGACTGGTGGACGTGGGGGTTTTACCTGTGTTTTGTTTGAGGCTCTCAAGCACAGCTTACAGTTGATGGCACATAAACACACACACCATCGTCTCGACACTGAAGAAATACATGTGTGGTACCATCACTAATTGTACACACACCAGGGTAAAGACTTATTCTTTTTGCATGCTGTACTTCCACGAAGGAGACAGATGATTAGCATCGCTCACTTGCAGACAACTGTTTGCCGTCATCCTCGTAAAGCATCTCAAAGCTCCAGGGGACCTCCTCCTCGGTGGCGTCTCTGTGTCTCCCCGACGTCTCCACTGTGTAGCTGCTGTCTGACCAAGCGCAGCCTCCCGGGCCCCCTGGCCCCTCTAGGGGAGCCCCTGTTGCCACAACACGGCAGTGAGAAGGCCCGACGGAGGGCCAACCTTTTACTGGAAGGTTCTCTGTGTAAAATGATAGTTCAGTGCTTCCTGTGGAAGTGAGGTTCTGTGCGATGGTCAGAGTTGACATTGACGTTTCTGTCATATTGTATAGGAGGGTTATTTTATTTGCTGTCTTAATGTGACCAATATATATAACCGTACTATATAAATCATGCCCAGCTAGTTTAGGCTAACCTTGTCTTTAGACTATTCAGATATTACTTCTACCTTTTCAAAGCTTGCCCGAAATGTGAAATGAAGTGAAGAGATAAATCGAAGTTTGACATCGACTCTGTGCTGTTATGTTTGCCTACTGACGGCCCGTCGTCTTTGTCTTCTGTGTAGTTCCTCAGCACGCTGTTTGCTCCACTCAACTTCATCATGGAGAAGGTGGAGAGCATCCTGCCATCCAGCCTGTGGCACCAGCTGACCCGCATCTGATCACCCCTCCCTCCGGACTCGACAGGACAGGACCCACGGACCGCTATCAGAATGAAATGACACGCACTTGTGCCAAGATCATAGAGGACGGACACACAGAGAAACAACCGCAAGGGGACTCTTGAGAAAAGGGAAAAATAAACGGAATTCTGAAATTGGCTTTGACTTTGATATGATTTCGTTTTTGGAGTTTTGAAACTCATGTAAAAAAGTTTTTTTTTTGTTGTACAAAAAAGGTGATCAATTGCCATGATTAAAAAAGTGAAGAAAAAAAAATACAGCAGCAAAAACCAATAAAAGATTTTTTGTGTATTGCTGCAACATACATCTTCCCCCGCAATATGATTGATATGCAATCTCAACAGGATCTATTTGAAATGTTAAATCGATCACTCCCCAGGCGTTGTTTGCATACAACACAATCGCACTGATAAATGGTCTTTTTTTGTCCTTATCCCTCTGCTCCCACTTTGTTCCAGGTA
Source organism: Galaxias rostratus (assembly GCA_036024795.1). Classification (NCBI taxonomy): domain Eukaryota; kingdom Metazoa; phylum Chordata; class Actinopteri; order Galaxiiformes; family Galaxiidae; genus Galaxias; species Galaxias rostratus. The sequence goes on along the minus strand of JAVQJS010017760.1, from coordinate 10,192 downwards.
GAGGCACCTTCTATCCTACCATGGTCAAAGTTTGACATGCAAAACACGTAGCAAGGTCACTTTGACACTTTCACTAAAGTGAGGATTTTTAACCAGGTAATCTGGATTAGAGGGAGTGTTTTCCTTTATTTAGATCAAGTGGGAAAATATATCTTTCATGTGTGGGCAAAAAAAGGATGGTAACATTTAATTGGCCAATATGGAATAAGAAAAAAAGTGAATAGCTGTGTAGATTGCCAGAAACTAAACCTTTACATCTAAACTTTATTTTTAAATTACATAAAATGCCTATTTACATATTACAGTTTAGATTAAAAAAATCATGCTCAGGAAAAGATAAATAAATACAATGGGATGTAATGGGAGTGAGGCAATTTACAAACAAAAATATGTCTTAAACCATTATGCACCTTGACAAATCTTCCCATAAGTATGCATTTGTAAATCAAACCCCTATTAGGGTCTTGTTTTAGTTTTTAAATCAGATTTTTGATAAGTTTTGGGGTTGCAAAATTTCACAATTAACACTGAATATATTAAACATTCATTGTGCAAGTGCCAGGGGAAAATGGTAACCACAGTGTAAGTATAACCCTAGACCTCTAGGTGCCCATATATTACAATAATTGTCTTTAAAAATGTATATCTTCAGACATTTTAACAAATTAAAATCCTGTTGAAGACCATTTACAATATGACAATGTAGCTAAGCACTAAGCTAGTGTTTACATACCCAGTTACCTATAATATTATAAACTGAAGAATGAAAGGTTATCAAAACGTAGTGGGAAGTGGCCCATACGGAAATAGATCCATCTGACTTAGTGATGAGCGAGAAACCCCTTGACAAGTTTTGTTTTCCCAAAGATAACAACAAAATTTATAACAATAATTTCTTTGAAAAAATACGTGGCCTACTTCATTGTTTGCATTTGAATCATAACAACATTATTATGACCTGTTTTTGAACCCCTATTGCTTTCGGATATCATCAAACCTAGAGAATAAATAATACCGGGCATTTTGCCAATAAACAAAGACAGAGAGATTAAGCAAATTTTCATACGACAACAAATCTTTTTGAACTCATTTGTTTGGTAAAGAGGAGGATTGTCTGGAGCCCCTACAACAGGTGCTGGTGGTGTTGGTGGTGGCGGGAGTGGGCGAGGTCACGTCTGAGCCTTGCAGGTGTGCACGTCTACCTGCTGTTGGCAGTCGCGGCAGCGCACGTCGCAGCACCAGTGGAACTTACACTCACACTTGGTGGTGCGGCTGACGCGCGACGTGTCGTAGCCCCGGCCGCAGCACATGACCTCGCAGCTGTCGGCGCCGCGGGACGTCCGGTTGCACACGCGTCCGCCTGTCCCCATGGAGCCTGATCGGAGAGAGGGGGGGGGGGATACATGGTAGCATCAAGACCTGGAGGCAACTAGGACTCAAGTACAGTCAGGGATTATTTCTATAAGATTCTGGGACATGCAGTCACATTGCTGTCTTCCCCCATCTCAAAATGATACCGTTCTAACACCAATGCCTAACTGAACCTGGGACCCAGTCAGTGAGCGAGGGATTGAGAGAGGGGGTGGAGGAGAGGAGCGCAGAACAGCGGAGAGATGAGAGATTGATGAAAGGAGCCATCAGCTGGAGCTGGCACTCTTCATCAGGTGCTCATTTCATAGGAGCCATCTGTCTGAGCAGTGTCTCGGTAGTGCTGTATACAAACAACGCACACACACAGTGGAGACCAACAGCAGCATTTCAACACGCACACAAACACACACACACACACACATACACACACACTCACACACTCACACACACGCACATACAGACACACTCACACACACACACACACACACACACACACACACACACACACACACACAGCCAGATGGGCATGGGAGCTGCAGCCGTGAAGACTAACAACAGCTATCACACACACACACTCGGGTATTAACACAATCCTGCCTGGGTCTTCCGTCTCCTATTCGTTTGCGTGCACACACACACACTGACAAACCAAGAATGCACTAAGACACTACCCACATCAGACATAATACAATTACCAACAACGATGATTGAAAGCCCCTAGCGCGTATTCTAATCTAGACGGTGTGCCAGTACCTTATGTTTTGTTAAATCGGTTTCCACCAATCACTCACTGAGACATTTTAATCAGGAAGAGATGCTAGGCTTCTCTGATGTAACGGAATTAATCAGGAATCTGGATCTTAATTTGACTCAGTTTCTGGCATCTGGCCGTGCCGGTGCATTTTGGATTCTAGTTGTTCTGTTTCTGTGCCCTCTCTTTGCCTCCATCTGTCTGTCTCCACATAATGTGTCTGGGCATGACGAGGCCCCGCCCCCCCTCAGCAATGTGCCTGTCCGTCACGCGCGGTATGCTGTGTGGCTAGGGGTGACATCACGGCCAGACTCCTCCTTTTCTCATCCCTCCCTCCGTCTCTGTCTCTCTCGCTCTCTCTCTCCCTCCTGCCCACAGTCTGCTTATTGAATTAAGATGAAGGGGCGCCGAGAGATGAGTTTAGCACCTGAGCCTCTGTGGGGCCGCGGGAAATTGATTTTACACTTTAGAAAGGCACTGGAGAGGCCCGAGACACATCTCTAAGGGCTGTGAGGGTGTGTGGGTGTGTGAATGTGTGTGTGTTTGTGTGTATGTGTGTAACTGATGTTGCACGCTTCTGTTTTAGACTGACGGGCATGTGAGTGTGTGTGTGTGGGTATATGTGTGTGTGTAAATGTGTGTCTAATCTCAGGGGAGGAGAGGAGCCAGGTTATGGGGCAGACTATAGGCGGGAGGAGGGAGAGAGGGGTTATGAGTTTATGCTGCTTTATTCGTAGCTCACCACCACCAGCCCTACCGCGCAGGGTGAAGGACAAGACAGTGTCTGAAAGACTCGTTCTATCCCTGAACAGTGCATCGGACTCTGTGTCTGTGTGGCCCCGTAGAGACAGGGACCACAGGGACCTGGTGTACAGAGACCAGAAGGGAAGGAGACACGCTGTCCTGTGGTGTGACCGTGCACTCCGTCCCACCACAGCAGTCCACTGTGGGAAAAGAGACAGGGCCCAGGCCTAAATGTGCCTTTCATTAGGCCTTAACCGTGCCCTGGAGGTGTGGGTGTATGTGGCTGTCCCAGCCAGGCCTAATTTATGACCTTGCACGGCGGCTTCAACTTTCAGCCTAAAGGAGTGTGTAATGGGTCTTAAACTGGTGGACACCCGATCGCCTCAGATCATCATCTGCCCGACAGGCATCCAGCGCCCGAGTACCTCCCGGCACACACGCACGCACGCATGCACGCGCACACACACACAATCTTTTTAGAGCACAGACCGTGCGTGTTTAACAGACTCTCTGGACACACACACACAATGTTTCTCTCCTATACACACCCTGTCTCTTTTTCCACACACTCCCTCACATGATCCTGTACTAGAGTCCTGGTCCACTCTCTTCTCAGACATCGCCCGCTCCATTTGCTCAGTACACACGCACACACCTACCAGACTGTAACCAGCGTCTCAAACGTTCAAACCTCAAAAAGCCCGTCCACCTTTTGGGTAACATCTCAGACACGTCGCTCCCGGCACACTCACCAGTCTCGGGGTCCCTCACGCAGTAGTCGGGCGAGTCCTCAAAGTACACCAGGTCGTTCTTGCTGGGCCTCTTGGGCAGGGCCTGTGCTGCGCTGAAGCCCGTGCCGTACTGGTCCACAGCCACCTGCACGGCGCCGCCGTACCGCCTCCTCAGGTGGTCCCCGGTGCGCCGGAAGTCGGCCATGGCCAGCCAGCAGGTGCGCACGCTGCACGAGCCGCTCACGCCGTGGCACTTGCACTCCAGCGTCATGAAGCGCTTCACCGCCTGGCAGGGAGGGAGGGAGGGAAAGGGGAAAAGTGTGTGGATGTAATTCAAGCTGTGTGCAGGAAGAGGCCCAGAGGCTCGGGAGATATTGGCCCTCCGGTCTCCAGCTTGCCTCCCGGCCCCAGAAAGCCAGCTACCGCCCCTGGTCCACGCCCCGGCTCCGGCCACCCACCTTCCGGCCCGCACGGTTGTTGTGCAGGCTGATGAGCGCCCTGGCGTCCCTCTCCTTGCGCTCCTTGGCATCCACAAAGGCCTGGCTGAAGCGCATGGCGTGCTCCACGTGGTCGCTGCAGCCGCCCCAGTCGAAGGCTCCCTTGGCATCCCGCGAGGAGCCCTTCTTGGTGGGGTCACAGGAGCATGAGTCCAGCTCACCCTGGCTGCAGGCGCGCGCCAGCGTGTACACCACGCCCGCCGAAGAGATAGCGTAAACAAAGGCGGCTTCACGACTGCCTGCAGGGACAGGGCAAAGGGACAAGTCATGAGAGCAAAATGGGTTTCAGTCTTTGACTAATCTTGTGTTGGGCTTTAAATGTAGATATTTAGGTAGGTCTTAGTGTGGGTATTATATCCCACAGGCCAGTTGTGTCATATCGCCTGTCTGCGTGGTTAAAGTTGGCTACTTCATTGGAGGTCGCAGAGAAGAAGACAATCCTCAGAGTCATTGACTCCAGCTGCTCTACCTGCATGGCTTTTCTGTCACAGCTGTTTAGCTTCACGCGAGTCCCACATGAATAAACGGGTAAAATGTGCATGCAGTGCCAAGATAAAGACTCCTTATCTCACCGTAACATGTAACGGACGACAAACCTGCAGGGATCAAGAATTTTGATGGCAAGAAAGTGTATGTGCGTGTGTGTGTGAGAAGAGGGCACACTAATGATTTATAGTTTAGCAACTCAGAGGCGGAGTTATCTAAGGAGAAGGATAAACCAAATAGTACATGACACATAGAAAACTTGTAATTGTTTGAAATTAGCTTTTGACAATTTCAACAACTGTCTCCTCATGGGCCTTGAAATTTCGTGTAACATCAACTGAAGCAAGACTGGGAGGTCCAAATACCGCAAGGCCGATTAGAGAACGAGATTAACTTAAAGGACTGCCCCTCTACCTCCTAGGTCAATTTTGGGAGCCTGGGAGTAGAACATCTGGTGATCTTCTTTGGCACAAAACCTTTGGAAGAGACAACGACAGGGTGGAACAGCCCATTACATAGACCTACTGTTACTATTCCTAAAGTGACTCTTCCAAATCTGACATGTTGCTCTGTTTTCACGCGTTCACTTTTGTCAGCTGTGACAGTTATTGGGGAGCTCTCTGATGTACTAATTGGAGCAATGAGTAGTCGCATCATGATAAGAGTGTGCCTATAAAATGACAGGATTTATGGTATTCGCTGCGATGTCACGGAAAACATCTGAGTCTAAAAGTTTACCTGGCCTTAAAATATTTAAAAACTAAATGGATAAATTACACAATTGATGAATACATGTCATTCCGTCGACGAAAATACCCTGAACAAATATATACAAAGTTTTATAACAATTTGTTACAGTGCATTAACGTGGCATGATCCAAAGTTTCTATTACGGCCGAGGTGCAGGTAGAATGAAAAATGAATGAAATGAAAACAAAAAACATTGCAATCCAGAAAACATTTTACGCAACTTATTAAAGTAATTTAGCCTATATTGAATTTATAAAATGGCAGTAAATATAATTGTAAAAATTGTTAGTTTTTTAAAATACAACATGTCATATGCCCACTTGAGAACGGTACTGCACTCACTGCGCAAAAGAAGTCGCCCGAAAACGCTGTGGTCCCGCTGTATTGTATTGCAGTTCCAACGGTGGCTCCGGAATTGGTGTTGGCACTCCCCAATCCAATCTTTAATTCCAGCTCCAATCGCCTGCATGACTTTGGGATGCTGGCGGCAGAGCTGCCGCTGCTTGTTAACCAGCCCCGGGATGTTGTCGCACATTACCTGCGATCCCAGGGTCCCCATGTACCTGTATAACCATGGCGGAAAGTGTTTTAAAACAATACATTGGACCAAAACTAATCAAATTAAATGATGATATTGATTGACAAATAAAAAGTCAGCTACCTCGGGCAAATGCTTTAGGCTATGCATAACTCCTTTCATACCACACAGCTACAATAAAACAAATAGGCTAGAATGGGTTTTGACTGCATAATTATCCAAATATGTTTATATTGATTCACTTGGCAAACAGTCCCGCTTGCAAAGTTTAATTAACACATTTGACATTTTTACCTAGTCATAGTATATGTCCTTCTAAATGGCATTGTTTTCCGCATTAAATAAAGCACAGGAAGTTAATAATTGGACTGCATGATGCTAAATAACTAATAATAACGTATACTCACCACCAAGATGCGTCCACCTCCGATGTAAGCCAGCAGACTGCTAATAATAAATAAAAACATATTCCACTTGGCAATAAGTTCATATTACTCAACTCTGGGAGGTGTGCGCATTTGTTCAGGCACCTGTGTAGGGCATTTCCATTGGTAAAAGAACGGAGGATAGCGCAGATGTTCGGATTTTTTATTTAACACTTGCAATTTTCACCCAAGAAATCTAGTAATAGCCTATTTACAGGACAGTTATGTCTGCGTAAAAACCATACTCAATTAATCTTCTGGATAAGGTCGTTTACGATTAAGCTATTTGTTGGTCTACAGTTAACAAAGATTTTGTGTGTAAAGATAGGCAGATGATCTCCTATCAGGTTTAAATTGCTTACACAAGGGGTGGGCGCAGTCCTGCCTCAGGAATGAGGTGAAGAAATTAGATGTCTGAAAGTATCTGTTCAGGCTAGCTTGACACCAGACACAAGCTTGGCCCGTTTCCAAGCAGCAAGGTGTAGAATGTGGTACAACGTGATGTGTTAAAACCCGGAGCGTTTTTACAAAAACAATCATATTGACGTGTGGGGGAAGGAATTACTGAGAGATAAAGCCTAGAATCGAAAAGGTATACCCAGACGCCAATTGTGTTAGGAACACAGATTAACATCTTCTTGCTCATCCTAACAGACTTGCTACATATCCATGAGCAACAGATAACCAGAAATTATTAGGCAAAAATAAATGCATGGATTCCCCAAAGCTGTAAAGGTGATGGGTGCATTTGAATTGGATTATCACATTCTTTTGAACTCCCTTAGACAATCTGTAGGATTGTCACATAGGATTGCCTTTAGCTTTGATCTCTTGACTAATGTTCCCTTCTCGTCTTTGTATTGAGGCCGGCTACCTTGAGAGAGAGATTAATGGACAAATTGGATACCCCTCATGATCTCCGTGGAAAAATGTACCAATGACTGGGAAACTAAAAACTAACATGCCACCCTGAAGAGGAAAAGATCAAGAGGTGCTTCATTGTGTTCTCAGTCCATTTAACAAAAATGTTCACAATCACAAAACCACCTTTAACAAGGTTGACAATGCATGCATTTCCAATTTTTTACTAACTTGTGACCAACATTGTAAACTTCAGTAAATTAGCAACATTTGTGAAAACGCATGATTTATGATAGCTATCAAACCGATTGGGCATTTGTCTTTTACAGGTCAGTTCCTGGGAACAGAAATCCACAACAACTGTGATATCCTATAATCCAATTTGTTTCAGCCATTCAGGGTACAGGCGTCATTACTAGACAAGACCGTAAACTTTGCAGAAAATAATGGAGTCTTTTACAATATATTTTTACAAATACAAGTAGTTAGTCCTGTTAACACAGAAAAAAATATTGAAACATTTGTGTTGGGCAGACAAATAATGATTTTGAACAAAAGGAGGTTTATTTTACAAAAGCCCAACAATCTAAAACAATAAGGAAATATGCAAGGAAAGCAAGCAAAGCACTAAAAGAAATAAGAAAAAACGGCAGGCACAAACACCCTTGCAGGACACATTACGAACTAACTGAAACAAATTAGTATATTTCTTCTGTTAACTAAAATGCCTGATTACCTGCCCATTGGCTGAAAACCTAAAATACATAATTGATAATGGACTCTACAGGTGACCCTTGAAACAGGAAGCTCTGGACATGATGAAGAGCAGACTGCCTCCGAGCATGCTCAGTGTGAGCCCCTTCAGGAGTGGCCGACCCCAGTTGCCGCTGGAACAAGGTGGTGGAAGTGGGCAGGAGTCTCCGACTTGGTCCATCTGCGATGAGGAGGAGAGCGTCCCATCAGGGAAGGCTAGATGGAGCCTATGATTACACACGTGTGGAGCCCCGACTCAGTCGGTCAGACTCACATGCACGTGCACACTGACTCACACACGGTCTCGCTCCCTCCATGAATCTCACAAAGGCAATTACGGCGACACAAATACCCTCAAAGTGAAGGAGACAGGCCCAACACGAGAAGGACGTGAGGGTTGGCTGGTGCTACTGTATCATCCGAATGCCACAGGGTCACGTCACCTTAAGCGCAGGCTTGCTCCATTTAAGGTCAAATGGGTGGTGACTGGGTTTGTGAGTGACCCCAGAGGGCCAAGCCACGACGTGCATGTCTGACTGCTTAAGTCACCGGAAGACTCACCCAACCCAAAGCCCTTCAGTCACCAGGACATCTCTTTCTGAAATGGGCAGTTTGCCGTCTAATCACGGTGGGAGAATTCAGATAGGAACAGTCAAGGATGACTGTAAGTAATTCATTGATAGAATGATTAATGGCTAAGACATATGCTTTCAAGTCTATGACAAATCTTTCAAAATGTCAGGTCAATTGTATGTGTATGTTTGGACGAGGTTAAGGTTTAAAACTGACTTGATGAAAAACGTTATTAGCATAAGTTTTAATGTGGTCACAATGTTGTTTTCATCTATGAACGTGAAAATAACAGTATTGCAACTAAGCTAGTAAATACACTTTCCCCTCATGCATATTCAGAATATTGCTGTGCATAAGAACCACCACAACACTAGTGAAAGGGTACAGGTCTTGCAAAGAGGGAATGGAAAAACTGGGAAGACTTCCCGCATGGATCTTTAAGCGTCAGAGTAGTGCAGACAGAATCCGATGGGCCTAAAGGAACCCCACCCCTGTCCTCTATCTTACCACTTTGAGGCTCTGCCCAGTTCATCTTGACCCCAACCTTCAGAACACAACACCAGGGGGCAGCAATGAGTAACTGTGTCCAACCACAGACTCCACCGCTGGTCAAGAAAGGAACCAACTCACGCCTTCTGATTCTAAAGTGAAGGGCAGGGGTTGTCACTACTAATTCGACAATGAACAGCAACTTACAACTCTTCGCGTCCTTGCTCTGCGTAGAAAAGGTGTCTGTACACCAACCGTCCAGCCTTGCGGGCCGAGGTAGCAGGGCTTCTAAAGGAGATTCCTCATTTGAGGATGCTGCGTGTATCCATGAGAACGTGACAATGAACTTAGCGCCCCCTGTCTGGGCAGGGAGCCAGTCGGGCCAAATGGGCCTCGTTGTTCGTCGGATTCTTGTCTGACACAGCGAGGGGGGTCCTGTACCCCCCAGCCCCCACCCCGACCTCACTGACAGCACCCTGTCACGAGGCCTTTGAGTGATGGGCTGTGAGGACGCGGCCCGTCAGGGCCGCACTCTCCTCTCAGAACACACACACACACACACACACACACACACACACACACACACAGGTAGAAGAACCAGGGCAACAGACTGGCCTCGACTCCCGGGAGAAACCCCTTTATCTAAAACATTGGATATAGCGAAGGGGGTGTTGAAGGAGAGAGAGAGAGAGAGAGAGAGAGAGAGAGAGAGAGACAGACCTTGCGGAGGAGGTTACCCAGGCAGGCCACCTCCTTCTGCAGGTCCCCCGTCAGGACCACCAGTTCGTTGCAGATGGCCTGGGCCTCATTCTTGGGATCCAGGGACAGCACCAGCTGCATTGGGCCAAGAAGGGACACACACACTATTTAACAGCACCTTAAACAGGCAAAGTCCTAAGCAGTTCCAGAACAGAACAGCGAGAGGCTTGGTTTCAAACATCTCTTTACAGTCAGTGTTACACTGGGAGTGTCATGGGGGCCTTTCCCGCCCTGGGAGCCTGGGTTACCTCAGAGGGCCGCAGGGGGAGGCGGCTGATGACGTCCTGGACCGTCTCCGTCAGGTAGCAGAACTGCTGCCTCAGGCTGATCAGGAAGTTGTACAGCTCTTCGCTCCTAACACACACACACACACACACACACACACACACACACACACACACACACACACACACACACACACACACACACACACACACACACACACACACACACACACACAGCAC
>JAVQJS010017742.1:0-11761 GCA_036024795.1 Galaxias rostratus | reverse complement strand
GGTGGTCCATTTTGTGCGCTTTGTAAAAACAACAGTAGGTATAGTTTAGTTATTGCTATACACCATATCATATTTTTTTAAACGTTAGTCTGACCAACGTTGACGTTTGCTTTTTCAAGCATGGCTGCCTTGCTTTTCTTTTCAGATCCTATGATGCTTGCTGGACAGCTTGTCATCTGCCTATTTCTGACATTTTTAACTTTTATCGCTATTGTCTGAGTTAAAGTTATTGGATACATTAAGCGCTGGCTGTGTGGTTTTGTATTGTGTAATTTTTGTAGGGGTTTAAAGTATGTTGCATCTTGTGTTTTATTTAGCTGAATGGATGAAGCCTTACAGATGACTGTCATGTCTCCTTAATACCTCCATGTTGGCAAAGTGCGTCACCGAGTGGGCGCTGCAGGTATTCAACACAGGTCTCTCCTGATTCAAAGTGTAGCAATGGCACATATTATCTGCAAACGTCTGTGACTATAATTAAATTGCTATGGAATCAAGGGGAGAGCCAAATTCCGAGGCACCGCAAGGATTGAAATACCCATCTGTGCCCAATTCCCAGTGTGAACTCAACATAAATATTTATGAAACCATTAGTGATGGAAACGTTAATAATATGGACACTTCCACTGTTGTAAGAGGTGGGAGTGACCCAAGTGCATCAAATTATCAGCGTATTGTACGTCAGAGGTTCATAAGGAGAAGTTTATGGTTCTCAGACTCAGATGACCAAGCATTTGAGGCCCCAGAATGTGACAACAGAAATAAGGTCCTCAACATAAACCTACGCACAATAGTAGACCGGGCACGCGGGCCCAGGTCTAGACTCCAGGAAGGCTCCAGCACTGAGAGTCAGGCTGGACAAAAAGACAGTGCAACCGAGAGTGCAAGTGCAGATGAGGAGAAAGACAAAGGCAGAGCTACGGTCAACGTTGTCGCCACGGATGGTGGTGGCGGCAAAGCTGCCGTCAAAGCGTCAAGCGAGGACAACGAGGAGGAGGCTGAGATGAAGGCCGTCTCCACGTCGCCAGGGGGCAGGTTTCTCAAGTTTGACATTGAACTGGGGAGAGGCTCCTTCAAGACGGTCTATAAGGGCCTGGACACGGACACCTGGGTGGAAGTGGCCTGGTGTGAGCTGCAGGTACAGTGAGAGTGAAACGCACACCCAATTTACACCGGGCTGTTTTACCTGTCTCACAACATATAGGCATTATCATCATAAAATCGATGACCGTTGTATTACTTAAGTGTTTTGAGTAGGTAGACAAGCAAAAATAAGAATGCCGTGAAACCTTAGTGCTCAAGTTAGGTCTGCATGACACACTGTAGTGGGCCGGCGCTCAACTCTCTCACAGGAAGTCGTCGCTGTTCTCTCTCTAGGGCCCAGGTTTCACACTTCATGAAGACTGTATAAAAGTCAGATAGAATGTCTACAGGATGCTGTCAATCACTCAAACTATCACAGGTGAACCCACACTGAGACTTAAATGGATTGCCATTAAATGGTAGATGGTTTTACAGACAGGAGGTGTGTGCCGATGGACTAGACCACAGTTCTGCGATATATGGACTACTTTAGAGTTCTATGATTGGTAACCTGCCTGTGGTTTAAGATTACCTTGTAAAGACATGGATGATAGACAGCTTAGACCTTGCTTGGGTATGAGATAATTATTTACGTCCTCGAGTGCAGTTAGGATTATCTCTCTCTTTCTCCCTCTCTCCCTCCCTCCCAGGAGGCTTATAGGGCACTCCCAACAGTAAGCATGACTGGTCTTTACATAGCCACAATATAATGTACCCATTGTATTCCCTACTGTAGGCCCATTCTGATCATTTATTCAGGTGCTGTAGTCATTTCTGCCAGTATTGCCTAGGTAGATTTTGCGAGTTTATGTGTATGGCTTTTCTCAGCACTGAATCTGCCACTTGATGCAACAGGAGCTAGACATACTGCTGCAACGGATCTGTGCTGATGCATGCTGGGGCAAACGGGTTGGTTTTGTTGCATGTGAGACAGTTAAATTATCTGTGTGCGTGTGCGTGCGTGCGTGCGTGCGTGTGTGCGTGTGTGTGTGTGTGTGTGTGTGTGTGTGTGTGTGTTGAGGGGGAAGTCAGAGCATCTCTTAATCGACAGCTCTTTCTCAGGCTAGAAGTGACACATGATGACTTTACCAGGATTACATCTCCAGGGAAGTCAATGTTGAAAGAGAGGATCTATCTAATATTCTGACTCAAAGCATCAAAGCACAAGGATGAGCATATGTCCAACCTGAATCATAAACGTATTCCGTACTGTGTAAGAACAGATGAACACGCCCCCTAGTGGGGTTCAGGGGACTGCATGGCAAACAAAACGTTCAACAGCCTGTTATTCTAATGCCCTTCTTGCCTCACGATGGGAGCTTGCATGTGGACTATATTCCTTGAAGTGCATTGTAAGCATAAATACTGTCCTGATCAATCGTAGAATATATATATTCTCTTGGCATTTGAGGGGCGCTTACACTGCCTTCTCTGACAAGATTTCCTATTTCCCTGGCCAAACACAAAGTAACAAAGATGAATGTCTCTTTAGTTTCTATCTAAAGCTAAACATCTCTGTGTTGGGTTTTCTGCCATGTGTCAATCAATCCCTGTTTGGTTAAGCAGTGAAGGAAAGAGGAAGTGAGACGATGACCGGTAATATATTGTTTTGAAACACACACAGATCGCCATTAAACCATTATTGCAGCAGATATTTTGTACAACCCCCTCTTTTACAAAAATAGAGGTAACTGTCCATTAATTTTTCTTCAACATTTCCCCCCACATTCTTGATAAGTAAATGTGAGATTGCCCCCGAGTGAACCCGTTAAACTTCAGGGGAAGCACATAAACAATCTGCTGTGCGAGCGTCAGCGCATTGCAAATGTGAATGTTAGCAGACGCGCCAACGCAGAAACTAGCTTTCAGTAACTCTGAACGACTCATCACATGAACTACACATCACAGAATTCAGACCTGCAGGACACTTTATATTTTCTGTCTTTGCCTTTGAGTTCTAGCTCAGGGGAGAGTAGTTTCCGCAAGTATAGCTACAAAAACAAAGTGGATGTTGAACGCACCGCAGGCAATAAGACCACGTCGTGCGTGTTCTTGTTTTTTCGGGAGTTTTTGTAGGTGCAGTATGCAAAGCTTATCTCTGTGCTATGAAATGTTTGACCTATTTAACGCAGGGCAGGATGCGAGATGTTTCACGTTGACTTCCTTGTATCGCAGTTTGTAGGCCCACGAAGGATGCACAGCGTGTCTATTTTTATCACACAGGAGCGGAGAGTGCCCCGTTGGGCTTGCCAGGGCTTCATGAGCATTGCCAAGAACATGAACATGTGGGTTTCCTCCTCTTCAGAACAATGTCCTTGGTGCCAACTTGCTTTTCTAAATGAACTGTTTGGGGGGTATGGGCAAGAATGAATGTTTGACAGTTTCAACAGACAAACAAAGCAGGAGAGTGAGGGAGAAGGGGGTGTTGTTTCTCTCTGTGATTTTCCACTGTTTTCTTCCCTCTCTCTGTCACATGGCTTCTATGGCTGGAAATTTTAATCCGTTCCTGTGCGCAAGCCCTCCACCACCCCCTCTCTCCCTTATCAAATTGCTCTGAATAAAATACATTCTTAAACTTTGGAAACTTTCTAGTGTCTGTCAACATATAGATGATTTATATATATATTTTTTTACATGCAGACAATCCCCTGTGGAGTTTGCGTGGGCAGGAGCACTTCACTGGTATTTAGCAGAGGGCTTGTTGTTTTGCAGATAACATCGACTATGGAGCTTCTGAATGTAGAATTGGTGACACTATCTCAGTGGAATGAGGTTGACTGTCTGCCTCTGTTAGTGTAGCCAGAGCGGATATCTCATCAACCTTTCGCATACTCATCTGGCTTTGGGAACTGTGCAGGCCGAAGATCTCGAGATCAATTTGGAATTCAAGACGAGTGTAACAAATAAAATTAGAGGCACACATTATTTGATTTAAGATGTGTTTTTGTTGTCTGTGAACAGTATGTGATTGTTTGTGTAGGTTAATTGTTGACACGTGCTTGGCTGATGGCAGAGTTCTCTCTTTGATAGTTGGCACACAAAGTGTTGAGATTGCCAAGTGGGTCATTGGTTCAAGCCCTGTGGTCAATGACCGAGAGGTGCAGGGGGTGATTGAGAAGATACTGACCCACTGATTCACCTATGGTTAAGGCCAAAGTTCACTCCAGTTTGGCGGCTTAAGCTGAAGTTGCTGAGAAGACGTTCCTTTCAATGTTGATGTGTTTGCTTCCTCATACTATAGCAGAAAAATGCACACAGGCTGGTTGTAAACCTTGAGCATTTTGCCTCCTGAACAAGGAAGCATTTGAATTTCCAGGCCTGTCAAAGCCTGTGGGAGTATGGGCCTCTATCCGAGCCAAAATGTTAGAGGCGACTCATTTTGGCAGAATTTATCCAGGAAGTCTGCCTGCTTTCTATTCTTGAGACCTTTGAAGAAAAAAGTTTGGCTATTTTTTCACATGATCAATTTTTTTGTCTTCCTTCTTTCTTTTTTTAAACTATCGTGTATCCTAGTGGTATGATTGTGTTTTGCTGGAAGCTAGGTAGCTTTTGCAAGTCAGTGCTGAGCACTCACACACTGAATTGGAAGAAACTGTGTTATAGCATCAAGGTCTAGTGTCCTGATGGAGAGGGAGGGGTCTAATAATAAATAAGGCTTCTGCTTTCCTCTAATCACTTCGGTGAGTGGTACCCACAAACACACCTTACTAATTTGAATGGTCTCTCAGGCTCTATTTCTCTACACTGCAGCAGAACTTGGAATAGCAGAGAGACGCAGAAAGAGGTGGCTGCCCGCCCAGGTTGATGGTTCAGCTCAGGACTGCGTTTCCCTTGTGTCCCCCAAGGCGCTCTGGCAATCGGCCCGTCCCAAGTCCCAAGCTCTCTGCATCAGTGACCCCTGGGCAGGTTCACGTCGGGACTCTCCTGGTGCTTCTGCTGGCGAGCACCGTTCTGCTCTGCCCTCCGCCGGAATGAGTCAGCTTTTAGGGCTTTATTGTGGCCAGCGAGGGATCGTGGCAAAGCAAAACCCAGTGATTAGCCTGCCCGTCCTAGCGACTGAGCTATGCCCTCCTAACTGGCCTTCTTTATGAGAAGTGCCTTCTAGGAACCTGTGCGGGTTTGTGTGTTTAATGTGGCTCTTCTCTCCAGGAACCTTGCTTGCTGGTTTGGGATGCATGGCCACCTGTTGTCACGCCTTGTGTTCTCCCGGACAGGAAGAAGGACGCTGCCTGCTGCACTTTTGGCACGTGGGAGCCGCATGGAGTTGTTGGTTACTTTAACCCAGACATACACAGCCTATCTACGGTCTCTCTTGGTTAAATGTGTTTTAATAGTCAGGCTTGCCGCTGGCCAACACCAGAATGACAGGTTTCCTGTTACTCCAGTGGAGCTTATCCTCTCTAGTGTAACCTGAGCTGACCATTAAGCATCAACAGTCACACCATATGCTTAAGGTATTTATTCTTTATCTGTAAGCTCCATCAATTCATTGTTAAACAGTCGGAACCCCCATTACTGTCTCTTTAGATGGTAGTCCACAAACGCCAATGACCAAATCAGACCATTCAGAGAAGATCACTTATTCAAAGGGCTGGTATGTGTAAGGGCTAATTCCCTAGCCTACATTAGAGAACACTGTGGCAGATAAGCCCAGCATGGCAGCCTCGACCAGTGGGCAGCCAATGGAGCCGACGGGCATTTTGGATCCTTTCCAAAGCCCCTGCTGCTTTGGTTGACCGCTGGATGAGAGGGGAGCAGTTTGAGGTGTGGGTGTGGATCAGGTCAGTGGGGGGGGGGGGGGTTCGGTGGGGCAGCAGCCTATTGTTCTGCGTAATCTTCTCTCGGAGAACGCTGAAGGGTTTACGCACCCTGCTCTCTACTATTAGAGGATGACGGGCTGGCTAAACGCCTGGGATCAATGTAACCCCACAGATGGAAACACGATTCTCTTTTTAAGGCTGCATGTCCTAAAATCACCTCTCTGCCCCACTGGCAGGCTCGCTCTCCCTCACACACACTACACTTCCTAGCCTACCTCCTTCCTCCCTGAAGTGACTCGCTCTGGTGGTTCTCTTTTTTTTTGAGATCGTTCAGATTACAGAAATGTAATCAGTCTTTAGGGCTTCCATCCTACTGTGAAACATGACCTGTGTCGCTATGCAGGCCCTTACGTAAGCAGCATTAAGGTTAGTCAATGAAGGGGGGTGGCTTAATCACCAATTGGAGTTGGTTTGCCAGCTCTCCAAAGGCAACACTTGTTTGTCAGCCTCCACATTCCTTCAGTAACAGGGCAGCAGTTAACAGCCGTACTGTGTATCGTAATCCATGCTGCACAGACAAACGCACACTAGGTTTCTCTCTCTCTCTCTTTCTCTCGCTCTCTCTCTGCTTCGTTCCGCCACGCATTCACTCTCTAGGATATTTATAGTTGCGGACAAAGCATCACACACACCGAGATATCACCCCCTGTAGGCCTGAAATTAGGCTGAATGTACTCATTTGGTTATGACTGTGACAGTCCTCTGTGATCCCGTTTCCTCTTTGGTGACGTGTGCCTGTGTACCAGGAAGAGCCTGTGTGTAGGAATAGCCTGTCGCTGTGTCGAACGTCAGAGAGTGAAAGGGGGGCGTGGACCTGCTCCGGTGGTGCCTCTCCTCCCTCCCTTTCTGCTCTGCTGCAGCTTTGCCACCTCAGCCTCCTCTTTAATAATTCACTGTGCCACACTGGGATGCCAACGTACCAATTATAGCTTTTTGCTGCCTGGGCATTTAGAGCAGGAGCGGCATCACATTTCTGAGGCCCCCTTAGAGTTGAAACCAGGATAACAAGCAGCCGCTGGCCCGTCGCCGCTGGCCCTGTCTGCATATCACTTGACTGATGGGATGCGCGAGGTGCTACTGGAAACTGGCCGGCCAGGCTCAGGTCTCCGCTTCTCCCGGGACCCCCAGATCATTGGTCGTAGTCCAGTCAGAGACAGGGAGCACTGCACTGGTCCTTTGTCCGTGCCATTTCTTTCTATCAGTGTTCATAGTTCATGTTGCCTTGTGCTAGTGACCTTACTGTGTGTGACCTAACAGCCCATGTCAAACTATTGGCCAAACTTCCAGTTCTGTCACTTTCCAATGAATTAGTTTACCAAGGCTCTAAATCATACAACTGTTGTGACATTTATTTTAAACCCTTTGTCGAACCCTGTCTAGTGCTTAGGCTGTTTTATAAGTGACTGGGCAAGTCTGTTTGTTATGTATAATCCGTCTCACACTGTAACTCTTATCTTTTCTCTGCAACTTCTAAACCCAGCTCGGCCGCTAATCTGTTTCAGGTTACAGGGGATTAGGGCGGCGAGGCCAGGTTAATTGGGCTTCAATGGGAAACGGTGGTGTTGGCCTCATAGCTGTATGTGATCTTTGAGGAACACCACCAAGGCTGAGTAATGTTAAGGCTGTATGATTGTTGTCTATTTAGCCAAGGATGGCTTATTTTGGTTTTAACAAAAGGTCATAAAAGTGGAAGGTGATTGAGTAAACCTAATGTGTTTTGTTGTTTTATAAGTGTTATCACAAGTCTTGATCCCACCGACTATTTGAGTGTATTAACGTCCTCACCGCTCAGAACCATCTTGCTGAGCCACTTCTTCACAGCGCTCATTTCCGGTGTAAAATGATGGGCATCCATCTTGGCAAATGACAGGCCTTGTTGTCTTTTATTGTCTCCACAAAGCAATTTGTGCCTGTGTGTGGGCATACGGTGATTGCTACCGCAGGTGGCGGTGCCGGTGTGGGGTGGGGCAGTGAGTAGACATTTTACCAATCCTCAGTGCCATTGCAGTATTCATTAAGGTCTATCTGCCTGAGAGAACTTCATCGCTCACTGTGTGTGTGTGTGTGTGTGTGTGTGTGTGTGTGTGTAATTGTATCGGTGTGTAGATATGTCCCAGAGAGCTGCTAGAGCCCTTCCTCACAAACAGCCCCTCTGTAGGTCAGTGTGTTTACAGGCCGAAACCGGGGGCATGACACCAGGCTGCGGTCACCTCTGTTTTCTAAGCCACCTCTCTTTACCCAGGGCTACGCTTCCTGGTTACCAGGGGCAAAATCTGCTGATCATCTGCCTTCAAAGTCGATCTATAGATGTGCTGATTCAGGCTAAGCTTGAGAGCATGGAATGGGTGTGGTTAACACGTGGGCTGCAGGAAAAGAGGGAGGGGGATTGCAGATGTGGAGGAAAGGAGAGAGGCGACGAGAGCGGAGGGGAGGGGGTGACGCGAGTGAGGTGGTGAGAGCAGGCATGTTTTTTGTTTTTTTATCAAGCTAGAGGGGTTTGGCATTGACTTATTCTTGACTACAAAGAAACTACATATGCTTGTGGAGACTTGGAGCAAACAGGGGGATAAAGACAGCTGTTAGGGCCTCAAACTGGGGGGAGAAAAATCTACTCAGGGCTGGCCATTACCAAATGTGGTCCTGCCCTAAGCATAAACAGTGGAAATAATATAATTGATAATATAGTACAATTATCATAATAAATATAATAATAACAATACTATTTTTAATTGTGTGTGAGTGTGTATGATAAGAACTTAATTCGCTCTATTTCTTGAATGCACTTTTGCCATGGAAAAGACAGAAGAAAATGTTGCCATTTATGCTCCTCACTTCAGCAGCCTCAGTGACGTACCTAGCCGTCTTAGCCACGCTGGGCCTGGACCTACATGAGCTAACCTATTGAACCCTTCAGACTAAGATAAAGGATTTGAAAGGACCCAAACGAGCTGAGCTGTCAGTTTGTTTATCCCCCAGTGCTCCAGTTAATAGCTTCGCACATAGACCATTGTCACAGTTGTTCTGTTACAGCCATTGGACATTGGCTTCCTTAAGAAGTAGCTTGACAGAGCATGACCTCTTTGCCATCCTAAGCATCACTAGTAGCGGAATAGTTATACCTCGCTATGTTCTCTCCAAACTGACGGACTCCTCTCCTCTTTAGACTTCCTTTTCTGGGTCAGCTGTTGTGTTGTACTTGAGCTAGGAGAATTTGAAGCCTTATGCATAAAGCTAAAGCGATATGGCTAAATAGTACACCCACATACAACATATTATCCTTTACTCTTTGCATATCTTTTGTCTCTTTCTTACCTGACAACTTCAACTGTGTTCCTCAACAAAATAAATATCATGGCATCCCTTTTCTTGAGATGGCAACCCCTCACTTTGGCCCTGCAGTAAGAAACAACAAACCAAAAACTAGGTAATGCAGTATGGTGTCACAAAGTTTTGATGTGAAACGTAGATATATCGATTATGAAATCAATCCACACTGCAGTTTGATCCATATTGTAAATCCAAGAAAGATGCATTATTCCCCTATGAAATATATTTACAGTAACCTTGCCAGCTGGAGCTCCTCAACTTGCCGACCTAGGCAATAAAAATAGAGAACTCTCATTCACAAGATTTAAGAATACATAAACGTGTAATTTTCTTTTTTGTTTTTAGGCACCTACCACTCATTGATCATGCTTGTTTTGTCTGAATGAATGAATGAATGATGCTATAAATTGAGTACATTCATTTGTATTAATTAATTGGAAATAATTTATAGTAGTTGTAACGCCCGTTTTACTCCAAGTTACTGCTCTTGCTTAATTTATTACAGTTCCTTGAATCTTGTTGCCTTCACAGATGATTTGACAGCATTGGTATAATACAATTGATCCAGTGAAGCCAGTGACTATCATTCTTCTGAACTGTTGGGAGTAGGGGATGCTAGTCGCCGCTACCAATCATCTGCACTAATAGAGTTAAACACACAGTTGTAGCGAAGGAGGAGGCGGTGGAGTGGAGCACAGCATTATGGATTACTTCCTTCTAATGTCACAATCCATTTTTTTCAGAACAAGGCCTGGGCTTGGCAGGTTGGCTCTCTATTTGAATGTGTGTGTTTGTGTGTGCCTTGCTGGCTCCCATTTGCTACTGTAGCTAGCTTTCCCCCGTTAGAAAGCACAAAAGCTAATGTGACATGGTCTTCAACCCCGACACACACACACACACACA
This sequence comes from Galaxias rostratus, assembly GCA_036024795.1. NCBI lineage: Eukaryota > Metazoa > Chordata > Actinopteri > Galaxiiformes > Galaxiidae > Galaxias > Galaxias rostratus. The sequence goes on along the minus strand of JAVQJS010017742.1, from coordinate 1,628 downwards.
CACACACACACACACACACACACACACACACACTGATGTAATGATACAGCGGCTGTTTGCTAGTCTTCGTTTTCTGTACTGGCAACAATTCAACATTCCACAGAATTACAAAATAATTTAAGCTTTGGCCACCAGGCAAAAGATCATGTACGTAAATATTTGCTTCCTTTCTTAAATCACTTCATGTATTTACCCTCCATAATTCTTTAATAAATTTGATCCGCTAGACAATGTGATTTTATAAAAAGGTAAAATTTGCATAAGAAGCCTGTGTATCATGATGATACCACTCTGTGTAGGCATGTGTAGTTGCTAGCAGATGCAGCTCGTTGATGTATCCTTTCAGTAACGCTGAGTTGCATTGAAGCCCCTGTAACTGCTGAGAGGAAGGCAAAGGACTTAAGAACAGACAATAGAGGGAGAGTGACATGAAAAGAGCAGGAGAATGAGGGGAAACACTCTGGGAGGGGATCGAGACGCCATCTGAATTTTGAGAAGCAAACAAATGCTATCCTTTTAACGGAGGAACAGGGGTGGTAACAAAGGAGAGGTGAGCAAAGTGACAGTTTCAAGAGAAGAGGACGGGAGTATTTGGCCTGAAAGAAGGGATTCTCCCGTCAGGAGCATTTGGGGATAACCCCACCCAGCCTCAGGCTGCCATAGCTCAGCCTCATTCAGAAGAATGGGCTCTCTGCAGCGCTAAATTATTAATAGGATTTCAGAGGGGTGCTGTAAAAAAAACGCCCACCCCCCACACACACGCACTCTCACTCAAACACAACTTATGTGACGACGAGCAGGCACACACTCATCGTCCTCGTCACACTCGTTTTATATCACCCCACCTTGCGTGACATCATCCCATCTTTATTCGTTGTCTTTGTTTCTAGGCGTACGCTTTGTAGCAATCACATTTTTATTTTCTTCTCTCTTTTCCACTTTGGTGAAATAATGAAGTTGCTGAAATGTCTGTCCGACAGACTGATGTCTTTTCAGAGTGTCATCCATCTCTGTGACCAGCGGAGTCGGCATGCTTTCTTCTGTGTGTGTGAGAGAGAGGGAGTTGCGTAAGCTTCAATGTTGGCCTATCCGTCTTTTTAAAAGGGATGTCACGTTCAAGAATCCCATCCTCACCTTCTCTCTGAGCAGTAGGATAAGCCTGTTTTGAGGCAAGAAACGACCGGATGGAGGGATGGGTGTGAAAGGCTACAAAGACGGAGCACGCATGGAATGGGTGTGGTCGACACGTGGGTCGCAGGGAACGAGGGAGGGCGATTGCGGATGTGGGGGAAGGGGGAAGGAGACGAGAGCGGAAGGGAGGGGGCATGCGAGTGTGGTAGAGAAACATTCATTAGATCGATGAACTGCGACCTTTCCCCTCCCCTGCAGAGCGCCGTCTGTGTTGGCTGTGCGCAGGAGGAATCTCGAGGGACTCGCGTGTGATCCTCACTCTTCTCTGTCCCCCCACATCTGTGACTGACAGACCTGTTAGGTGTTTTAAAAGGCTCTGTTTCTGAATGAGGCGGGGGGGGGGGGGGTTGCAAGCCACTAAATGCCGGAAGGTGCATCCAGCCCTTGAGGTAGTCATTGATACAAAACACTGCATTTTTCTGAGGTGGTCACCCCAT